>JAQIFY010005269.1:0-11153 GCA_028533085.1 Varecia variegata | reverse complement strand
CCCTCATTCGTTTTGCTTTAAAAAGCTAGGGAATTCCCTCAGTTCTCTGCTCTAATGTTGGCAGGAAGAACTGGCCCACGTCAAGTAGACAGGTTTGGATAACAGCATGCTTGAGGCCTCAGGGGCCCCTGGGAGGTCTGTAAGTAATTAACAACTCCAGGGTTTACAGAAGCCTAGTCAGCAAGGAAGCTCACACGCGTGATGTGAGCTGCTATCTCCACCGCCACCTTGTCACACTGAAGTTCCCACCAACACTCTTTGGGGTTCAGACACGGATCCGAGAAGTTGCTTGCCTCGATGTAACTGCGTGCCATGTCAGGAGAGGTCACTGCTCCTGCATGGATTAGTGCATTTGGTTAATTGGGTGTCAGTTTCAAGAGACAGTGGAAGAGGAGAGACTGGGACACAGGACAGATAAGCTTTAATGAGGGAAATATAGAATGGTGCACATTAGAGGGCACTAGCACTTAGGGCAATGTATTAGGGTCATCCAGAGAAACAGAACCAGTAGGAGATACAGCAACATAAACACACAGACGCACACACACACCAAGGCCGGGGGCGGGGAGGGGAGACTGAGAGATTTATTTTGAGGAATTGGCTCACATAAATGTGGAGACTGAGAAGTCCCATGATCTGCTGCCTGCAACCTGGAGACCCAGGAAAGCCGGTGGTGTAGTTCAGTAAGAGTCTAAAGGCCTGAGAACTGGAGGGCTGATGGTCCCAGTTCCAGGGCAGAAGACGACCAATATCCCAGCTCGAGCAGTCAGGCAGAGAGCGTATTCTCCCTTTAGCACCTTTTTTGTTCTATTCAGGCCCTCGATGGATTGGACGATGCCCGCTGAAGTCCAGTAAAGCTCCCTGCTAGCTTCAGACTTCCCGGCCGCCCCCTGTTGGCACCCCTAACCTCTCTGGAGCTACTTGGGAGGCTGAGGTGGGAGGATCACTTGAGTCCAGGAGTTTGAGGTTGCTGTGAGCTATGATGACGCCACTGCACTCTAGCCCAGGAAACAGAGTCAAGACCCTGTCTCAAGAAAAAAAAAAAGAAAAAGAAAGAAATTACATCCCTTCTCTAGAGAATGTGTAAACAAAAGAAGTTTAAAGAGCGATCCAATTAGATAAACTTTTGTGTCTGGGAACTAGAACCTCTGAGTTGGTTCTCAAAGTCTGCATGTTCCACACATAGTATCTAACAAGGTGCTCCTCCCTGTAAGCTTAGAGTAAGTAAGCAAACATCACAATGTGCATCACTCTGAATGTTTTCAGAATGCACTGACCCTCTGAAAGTTTCCAAATGGCTTCTGTGTGTGCTGTTACAGACCATCTGGCTAGCTGTAGATAAACAAGTTTCAACATATGGGCCATAGCACATACACAGCTCTGCTCCACCAGTGCAGAAAATTAAGAAAAGGTCACTCTCTTGATAGGACTAACTCATGCAAAAGAAGCAGCACCATATAGTGAAGGGCCTGCCCTAAGGTGCACACAGAAGAGCTTAATTCCAGTTCCTAATCCCCTACTCACTGGACATGCCACTTGATCACACCAAGTCTCCTCCATTTCCTCATACAAAAATTAAGGTGCCAGTCAATTCTGGTCCCTCTCTCCTTTCTTCTCTCCCATTAAAACATAGCTATGACATGCCTACCATATATATTAATATATGCCCAGCACGATGCTAAGTAATGGGCATACTGTTGAGGAAAACAGACACAGTCCCTGCCTTTGAAGAATTACTGAACAATGATGAAGACATATGTCAAATAAATAATTAAGGGTAGGAACAATATTCCAAACTGAGAGGGAAAGCATGTGTGAAGGTCCTGAGATGAGAAGGAACATAGACTGGTTTAAAAAAAATTCAAGATTTGTAAACATTTACATCCACTAAATTGAAAATTCAGTCAACAATCAAAATGCTAAAAGGAAAATTCCCACCATCTCCAGATGGTAATTCAGACAATTATTATATTAGCAGAAACTATTTGAAAAATTGTCTGCATTTTCTATTCATACTGTTGATCTCATGCCTACAATCAATGAACCTGATGACACTGCATTAAAATCTGATCATCAAATACATATACAAGCATCTCAAGCACATGATACCACAGTAAATGCTTTGAGTTATGAAACAGTTTCTAGAAAACCTAGGAATTCTGACTGCCTGCTGTTTAATATTTATAGAATAAAACTAAACACTAAGGCACCAGTAATTCAGTTATCTCTTACAAGTACTTTACTTCCCAAGCATGGTTTCCCAATATTCAGCCTTGCCAGAAGATGACAGCTGATACCCTAGAGTGAGAAGAGAGATTAGTCATAATAGTCCTTCTTTCTTGAACAGTCATAACATATATGAGATGCTTATTTCAATGATTTTCCCAATTCTTAGTTAAAATAAAAGTGGTACCCTTGGCACTGACAAATTATGCCATATGTGAAATAATATTGTTTGTTTTTCTCGTTCCCTTTCAATTTCTACCTTTCCCTTTTATTTGGTTACCATATATTTAAAGCACAGTGTACACATGGAGTCTAGCCACTGTAGCCAGAACGAAGCAGAGAGTTCAATAACCAAGCATTCAAGTCAGGCAGGATAAAGAGACGATTTGAGATAACAAAGGTCCTAACAAAAAATTAAATAAACACATTTGGAAACCTGAATCAATCCAAGAGACAGTAAGTCCCTGTCTTATACTACAGGAAAGAAAAATGTTACTCCCTGCAACCTCCTATAGCACTTATTGTACTAAATTGTGACAATCTGCGACATGCCTGCCTTATACCTGATGGCAAACTCCTCACAAGTGAGAATTGCACCCATCTTTGTGCCCTCGATGCCTACAGAGCTGAATGTAGCAGGAGCCCGATCAATACTGGTTAATCGACTCAAGTAATGAACAGTCACTATTTAAAAAAGATAAAAAGTTACCAAGGGGATGAATCGTCACAGTGAAATGTAATTAATTCCAGAACTGTCTTAACTACCTGTTGGGATTTCAGGCAACATGTGAAGTGTGCCCTTCCGCCATTCTGCCTGCAGCAATATGTATGACATAAGACCTTTAATTAAAAATCTTTACTTAAGTTGCTTTATTTCAGCTACAAATAACCTTTATTTGATGTAATGTAATAAAACATTTTCGAGTTTAACAATATGTATCTGACCATAAATAATCATTTAAATTATGAATATAAGTATATACGGTCACTTTAGCAAATCTGCGGTTCAGGAATTTGTACAAGCTTTGTCTGAAAGGACGGTGCCCACCTCCCCTTTCAGGAAAGGCAGCCCTTCCCCGTGTCTGGTAAGAAGCAATGTCAATGAAAGTTGGAAGAAGTCCATAGTCCACGCTGGAATTCCACTTTATCCTGTGAGAGGACAGCTTTCTTTTTTGTAGGAAAATAATATATTCTCTTCAGTTCTCTCCTATCAAACGAAGGCTTGCATTCATTTTTCCTTTGTAGGTACAGGTACTCTTCTGATCTAGTGTTTTTCTGTCTCCTTAGCTCATACTTATTACATAGTACCATTTTTTTAAAAAAATACTATCCCCAAAGGGACATTTTCTGTTTCCTCACCTTCCCTTAATGTCTACGTTGGGGGACAGGGAGGTTGGGGGACAGAATTGCCCAGGCACACATTTAATTTAAGATACAAAGAACACGAAAACGAATTCTCTAGAAGGAACAGAATAGCATTCTGGAGCATTTCCCAAGAGTGGTCTAGCTGACCTTGGATTCACACAATTCAATTGAATACAATGCTGCTCAACAAGAACGAACGTGTTCATACTACATCTCCAGACATATCACAACCGTTCATGGAAAACCCATTATTTCCATACATCTTCCACATAACACACGGTTATGGACCAGCCCATTGGCTCGCTGCACCCGTGTTTTATATAACTGAGATTCAAAAACATGCCAATAATCGTGTTAATTACAATGCAGTTACGTAGCACTGGCACTTCATCCAGGTAGAAACCCTCACCTCTCAGGACCCAAGAAAGAGCTTGACTTTTATGCTTCTCTCCATCCTGAGATCTGTTCCTGAGTTACACCATAACAATAAGTGAGTTAACAGAGAAAGTACGTTGGAGGGGAAGTCACAGGGACCCTGCAGAAAAGCCAAACTATTTGACAGAAGCTTGAAACAAACACTGCTCTGGGAAATCTTTTGTATTAGCTGATGACTGGATTCTGTTTTCTAACATGGACATGCAACATATTCAACACTATGCTTACCGCAGTTTGCTTGGAAAAACCCTTCTGTCATACAAGAAAATACATTCTGTCTCATGAATGATTCCTGAATAGTCACCACAATGCCTAAACTCGGAAGCATGGGAAATGTGCACTGGAACTTTCTCCCACTTGTGTGGATTTGGACATATGCAAAGCACCAGAAACTGCTTCCTTTCTGGAACCCAGTTCTGTTAGTGTGCTTACTGCTGAGATGATCTGGCTGTCTTAAACTGAGAACACACACTAGCACTGATCCACAGGAAAGAGGAGAGGTCACGATCTCCCTCGTAAGATAACTTTGTACAACAGATCACCCTGTTTGTCAGGGCTTAGCCATCCCAAGAAAGAAGCCGCATTCCAGTCTGCAGTCTCCGCGAACGATTTCATTCTGTTTCCACCTCTATTTTGCCTTGTTTATTTCCTTTCCATTATTCCGCTTTCGATCATGAATCATGACCTTTTTTTCTACAGTAGTCAGAGTTTTGTCTATAAAAGAGAGAGAGAGAGAGAGACAAGAAAATGATTTAGCAGAACTGTAAATTTGAGCTTTCATTTTGTGGTGGGTGGATTTAATTTTTTACGGCAGTCAGTAATTTGAATCATTTGTGGCTTCTAAGGGATTACAAGCATCTTTAAAGGGAAAGAAAAAGTGCTGTGGCTCTTCATAAATTTCATAACTTCTGCAAGTTGCCAAGGCCTTAATATATTTGCAAATCAGTCCCAAATAACCCATTTAGAAAATCACTTTTATAATACAGCTGTAGCCAAAAATGAATTTGCTCTCAAAAATTCTTGCAAAATACAACAGCACTTGCCCTGCTTGAAAAGAATAATGACTACCAATGAGAAGTGTTCTCCCTCTCAAACCTAGGAAGGTGCGTTATAGTAAGCTGTGTGTGCAGAGACCAGGAAACCTCACTTCCCCCACTTCCTCCCTCTCAGACTCACAGAAGTGTGGCATGAGCATGGAGAAGTGTCAGCCACTCTCCAATGGCTGAGAAAAAATCCCCTTCTCCTGGTATAGAGCCACACGCCCCTAACTCCATATCTCCACGGGCCTCGACTTCCTACACCACACCTGTGCTCAAGAGCTAGGTCTACGAGGTCCTAGGGTCTGGGACACTCAGTCTCCACGTCCCTGCCCCATCCAAAGCACCCCCTTCACTCGGCTGTCCTGCCATCGGTCCTGTTCCTCCTCCTCTGACATCCCCCTCTCAGCCTGGCCCTTCCGGACGGGTGACTCAATTGATGGGTTTCCCAGTTAACACGGTCCCTGGCTTTGCCCTGCAGCCTCACAGAATGGCACCTGAGGACAAGTGCCACACTTCAGCCCAGACCCAGCACTCTAGGCTCCTGGGTGTCTAGGAATGGAAACGGGAAACAGGCTGCGTCCCCAACTGTGCTCCACAGATACTGATTCCAAGCCCAGGGCCTCTGCCTGTTCAGCAGAGGAGAGACCACACTTCCTCTGTGGCTCAGCACTGCTCTGCTCGCACCAGGTCTTGTATAGAACTCCTGCAGGTCACCGCACCATCTGCAGAGTCTCCCTCTCCTCACCAGCCACCTGCTAGCCAGTTGTGACGGTCTGAGGATTCCAGCACCCAAACATCTCAGATACCCTGGGCCTCGTTCCTGGTCTCAACACCACCCTCTTCATGCAGGCCCTCCTGACATGAGACCTCACCTTTACGTCAGTCTCCTAAACCATCCCTCTTCCCTTCTTAGGAAGCCCTGGTCTCACTCCTGCTCAAAAGCCTTCATCTCCCTCCCCTAGCCCTGCCTACCTGGCCCTCCATGCTGACCCCAGGCTACCCAGCTTCCCAGTGTTGCTGAAGGCACGCCCCAGGCTCCCTGTCCCCCTCCATCCATGTCTGTGCCCCTCTGTCCCTGCTGTTCCCTCTGCCTGCAGCAGCCCCCACCCCACCTCCACCCCTACTAGCCCTTCTTGTTAAAATTCCACTCTTTCTTCAACCATTCCTCCTTCTTGGTTTCCACTATGGACATTTTCTTCTTAAGATTTCCCCACCCCCAGCTTATTTTTCTTCTGTACACCTCTCTACTGCTTGGTTTTATACTGTCCTATGTGTATTTATTAACCACTAAGAAAACAAAAACATATATATTATAAAAAGCAGGAGAGGACAATCACCTGCCTTTCCTACCAAAGTGTGAAACAAATAAACTATTACTGGTTGATGATTTAATAAAAAACAAAGTGCTGAATTCCAGCTAGTTAATTATGAGGAAAATACTATTGTGGGGAAAAGGTGCACAAAATAATAGCAAACTTTTTGTTTGTTTCTGCCTTTAAGGTAACATCCCATCACAAATACCCGAGGTTTTAGGAGCCTCGATGTTTCTTCCCAATTTCCTCTGGGATTCATTTCATTTTATTTTATTTTTGAATTACTGGTTTCCATAAAGAAAGGGTAGAATCACCCTGAACTCCAAAGTTTCAGCACAAACCCTGAAGCAGTGTATTGGCAGAATTCATGGCAGAAACCCAAAGTTACTCTGCCTCGAGTAACTGCTGAGAACCACTACAATTGACAGGGATTATAAACGGCTCTTTGAAGAGAAAGACAATATAATTACTAAGAAGAAAAAAAAAGGAAGAGCTACTTCAAAACAAGATCATGACATTCTTTTATGTGGAAGTATTTTAGACACTGCTTTTCAATATTGTTCATAAATGGTGTCAAAGAACAAACTTCATCAAAACATGATACTTAAAAGCGATTTATGGCAATTCAAAGCAAATCCCAAAGTAAAGTCATCAAATCAAAAAGAAAAAAAAAGAATCCCTGATTATATCATATCACATTATCACATTTGGGTTTGTACAGTATTACCAATCTTTGAATACTTGTGAAAAGGATTAAAATTGATAGTAGTAAACTAAAATTACCAGTGCAAAAGTATTCACAGCCTTTTTCCCTCTATTCACTCCATTACCCCAAGGAAAGTTCTCGAGTGCATGCTGGACTTCTGAGTCTCTGGTTAGGCTGATCGAGAAAACGGGAAGAAATGGGTAAATATTTGGGAGTAGCAACACACAGTCTAGTAGACAGTCTACACAGCAAAGGAAGAAAACTATTATGTAGGAGAAAAGTAGAGCCAAGAAGGCAGAGCAAGCAGAAAAAGTAAGGGACTAGAACCCAAGCAGCCAGGGAAGGAGCTGGAGAAATTAGAGGGAGGAGCCCAGAGTCTCTGGGGTGAGAGGCAGAGGAGAGGCAGGGGGAGCAAAGGATTCTGAGAAGGCGTGCCGTGAGCTGTGAATTGGATACCATTTGTCATTCTTGCTGAGACTCCAGAGACTGGCTCTGTCATCCATATTCCACAGAGTTAGGAGTTGTTTGGGATTACCCAACTAGTGTTGATGTGAATGCAACCATGCAGAGTATGGTCTGTGTGGGTTATTATTCTGTACAAGTCTTTCACTAGCCATCACACCACCTCTACAGCCACCCCAGCCCACCAGATTCAGAGCTTCCAGAACCTAAGACTGTCACTTACTAATCTTTCTACCCTTGACCATGCCTGGCACCAGGCCTTCTCCATAGTAGGCCCCCAGATGTTTCTGGGAAAAACAAGCCAATGAAGAGACTCTTGACATCCTTCTGACTCACCCCACACAGTACCATGAATCAGTCTTTGCCACTTTGATGACTCTGTTCCCCTACTTGCAGATTCAATGATGGCTTACTACTGTTTATACCAGAACTTCCCAACTTTAGCATATGGGCTAGGCAATTCTTTGTTGTGGAGGCTGTCCTGTACATTGCAGGATGTTTAGCAGCATCCCTGGCCTCTGCCCAGTCGATGCCAGTAGCACCCTCCCTCACCCCCTCCCTGTGACAAATAAAAATGTCTCCAGACATTACCAAATGTCCGCAGTTGCAGGGAGAGGGCAAAATTACTCCTGGTTATGAACCACTTGTCTATACTAAAGTCCAAATTCTTGGAGCTGGCATAGAAGATCCTTCATAATTTCATCCCAGTCTACTTCATCTTTTCTACTCTGATCTAACGGTTCCCTCAACCTAATGCTTAGCTTCAGCCACACAGTCCTTTGAAAAAGCACCCACATTGGTACTGCTACAAAAAATGCCCCCTTCACCTGGAATACCATTTCTGCTCTCCTTGAGCTATAAATATCTGGACCACCTTCACATACCCGAGCCCATATCCTGGCACCACGCCTTCTGAAGGATCAGAATGTCTTCTCTGATCAAGGTTAGTGTAAGCTCTGAGTTATTTTCCTTTCCTTCAAATCTTATAGCTTTTCTTGTCTCCACCTTTCCTTATTACAAAAAAGGATGAATGTGCATATGTCTTAGTCTATTCAGGTTGCTAGAACCAGATACCATAAACTGGGTAGCTTATGAATAACAGAAATTTATTTCTGATAGTTCTAAAGGCTGGGAAGTCCAAGATCAAGGCACCAGCAGATCTGGTGTCTGGTGAGGGCTTGCTCTCTACTTCACAAATGGTGCCTTCCAGCAGTGTCCTCACAGGGCAGGAGGAGAAAACAAGCTCCCTCAGGCCTCTTCTATAAGGGCACTAATCCCCTTCATGAGGGCTCTGTCCTCATGACCTAATCACCTAATAAAGGAGCCACATTTTAATACTATTGTATTGGAGATTAGGTTTCAACATATGAATTTGGGGGTAGAGGGTGTGGGGGAGAAAAACATTCAGACCATAGCAGTATATGCCTGTATTGATGTATGGCATGTCCAATAGAAATACACACACAGAACAAGAAAGATATCATATACTTTCTCTATCCTCCTTAATGCATGGCAGCCACACCATAGCTCTATCACCAGAAATTTCCTAAAGTTCATAGATATTTTTAGGCCAGCACTCCTAAATGATTTGAATATTCTGTAATCATAAATTGAAACTGTGAGAAATATAAAGAGGGGACAACAGACTAAGCCTGTGGGCCAAATCCAGCTGGCAGCCTCCTTTTGTAAATAAAGTTTTATTGGTACATAGCCATGTCCATTTGTTTACTTGTGCTGATGACAAAGGCAGAGATGAGAAGTTTTGATACAGACCATACGGCTAGTGCAGCTTAAAATATTTACTATTTGGCCCCTCACAGTAAAAGTTTGCTAACCTCTGTCTTAGACGAAGAGAAAAACAAAACCCAAGCCTCCATGCTAGCTAGAGATACAAAGGCAAATATCCTTGGACTTTATATTAGCTGATTTATTTTTATAAAAGGCACAGTATCATAGAAGTTAAAAGCACTTTGAACACAGACTTCCTGGGCTCAAATCCAGTTCTACCACCCTCATCTATCTGTATGACTGTGAGGAAATTATTTGACCTCTCCAAGCCCTTGTTGTGTTATTTTCAGAATGCAGGTGAAGAAAACCAACCTCTCATAAAGTTTTGAGGATTAAGTGATAAAATTCACAGACTGCTCAGCATAATGCCTGACAGTGAATCCTCAGCAAATGTGGATGTTTATTATTTTAAATTGGGAAACCTGTTTATGTTACATTTTTTAAAATTATCATTTTGTGATCTATCTGAATTATCTGTGAATTACTAGCTAAAATAATCAATACAATTATTCTCAAGTGCTTTGGCTGTGTAGGAGGCATGCAAATACACTGGCATGTTCTAGTTCAGGATTGTATCTGTTCTTTCCTAATTTACACATCAGCAGCTTAACTGGACCCCCTGCCACTCGTCTTTCACTTTGTGTGCCCTTCTCACTATTGCCAGAGAGACCTTCCTCAAACACATCCCTCAGCGTGCTCCTCCTGAGAACTAAAACCAACATGCTTTCCTTTTCCTGTGCTAGACAATCCTGGGGCCAGACAAAATAACCTTGTTACTTGTTCCAGCAAATAGTTGCTTCCAGAAGATAAGGCTGTACACCAACTAAAATTGCTTATTTAACAAGACTAATAGCTTGTTCATAAATACTTGCTTCAAGGCCCTCATCTAGCTGAACCCACTAATCCAAAGAAAGCTGTTATGTCAGAAACTCTGCAGAGTCCTCACCAGTTCTCTACCTTCAAAGCACTCAGCCAAAGCCCTAAAACTCTATGAATAATCTTGCCTACTTTCTTCATCTAAGAAACCAGACTCTGTCTAGGAGATGTCCTTCCATAATGCAGTAAGTCTAATAAACCTAACTTACTTAGAGTAACAGGTCATTCTACTTGTCTTCTTAGAGAGCTGATGGCTATAATCCCCAGCTCAAAAACATTCAGTGGCTATTCACTGCTTAGAGACTGGAACCATTTGACAAGTAGTATTGCATAACAGGCGAGAACACCCACATTGGGGTGATTCATACCACATCTACCACGTAGGGGCCATGTGATCTTAGGTCCTTGACTTTATGTTTCTGAGCCTCAAGTTGTCTTCTGAAAACTGGGGATGATGGAAGCACCTATTCTGCAGGTAGCATGGTGTATAGAACATAGTAGTAGATATTCAGTAATTGTTAGTAGTTATTATTTTTATCATCTATTATGTGTCAGTCATTGTACTAGATTCCACTAAAAGAAATCTGACTAATACATAGCTCCTTCTCGAAGGAAATCATAATCTGGAGAGCAAATCCTAGTGGTCAATTCAATAGAATCTCATAGGCCTAGAAGGATTCCTGGGTTTGATCATCGTACCTGCTCTAGAAACTGAAATTGTATTCTTTATTTCTTAAATGCTACTTTTTAGATTGTGGACAATTTAATAGGTACAAAAGAGTGTATATAATAGAAGTAAGAAGCAATTAATTAATGAAACTACACCCAGCTCAAGAAATAGCACAGCTGTCGTCTTCCAACTTTGAGTTGTAAGAAAAGGCAGTCCAGTATATGAAAAATGTGCTGCAGTAGGATTTGGATACTGTGTGATGTAGACTGACT
>JAQIFY010005268.1:0-11154 GCA_028533085.1 Varecia variegata | reverse complement strand
ACGCTTGATTCTTAAGTTGGATCCACTAATA
This sequence comes from Varecia variegata, assembly GCA_028533085.1. Taxonomy (NCBI): domain Eukaryota; kingdom Metazoa; phylum Chordata; class Mammalia; order Primates; family Lemuridae; genus Varecia; species Varecia variegata. The sequence goes on along the minus strand of JAQIFY010005268.1, from coordinate 11,123 downwards.
GCTGACAGGCTCTGGTGATCCCTGGCACCCTCACTGCCTCAGTCTCTACAGTTTTGCACTGATCTCACTTGGAACTTGTTTGCTTGGGTTAGGAGAGGGACTCTGAGCCAATAGATGTGGCAACCTGTGTCTCAGTTTTCTCCCCTTTGAAAATGAAAGATGGAGTTAGGTGGTACCTAGAGCCCCTTTCAGCTCTGATACCATTCTCACACTCTGTGATCCTGAAGTCAGAAGCTGCTCCAGGGTGAGCAAGCTTAACATTCCCCATAAGCACGGGCTGCATGCTAGGCCTCTGATGCAGGAGAAGAAGGAGGAAAAGTCTGCAGTCTGCTCCCAGGAAGGGCTGTGCCTCAGGACTCGCCTTGGACCTTCCTCCTCCCCAGTCCTCTGACGAGGATGGCTGCTTGGGGGGCACTGCCACTGGCACATTTCTCCCTTGAGAAGACCACTTCCTTCTTTTTCAGTGGTACCAGAATCCGGACTATAATTTCTTTAATAACTACAAGAGCTATCGTAAGCTGCATCCCAACCAGCCCTTTTACATCCTCAAGCCCCAGATGCCCTGGGAGCTGTGGGACATCCTCCAAGAAATCTCCCCAGAAGAGATTCAGCCAAACCCCCCGTCTTCTGGGATGCTTGGTGAGTCCATGTCTAGAGAAAGACCTCGTGTGTTTGTTTCTAGAAGAAGCTTTCTTCTGGGGTCTCATTCATTCATTCCTTTGTTCATTTGTTCCCTGAACAAGTGCTAATACTTTGCTCTGCTTGTACACTTGCTGAGTTCTATCTAAAATACAGAGATAAATAAGATATAATTTTCTCTTTTAGGGTTTCAAGTGGGGGAGTTCAATCGGTTGTCTGAGATAATATCCAATTTGTGCCAGGAGGGCGAGATCACCCAGTGTCACAGGAGAGAGGACCCTTTCTAGCTGGACAGTTAGAGATAGCTGCACAGAGGAAGTGGCCTTGGTTTGGGCCGTGGGGAAGGGAGGATTAGCAGGTGGAGCTGGAGGAAAGGGAAACATCCAAACATCGGGGGAGGCAGGACACAGGAGGAGCAGAGCTGGGCCTGAGGAGAGGCGAGCAAGGCACTTGTCTCAGGTATACAATTTAAGGGGTACCCCAAAACTCAGTAAGGTAAAGATAAATAATATTTCATTATTATTATTATTTTGAGATGAGGGTCTTGTTCTGTTGCCCAGGCTGAAGTTCAGTGGCACATTCGCAGCTCACTGCAGCTTCAAACTCCTGGGCTCAGGTGATCTTCCCGCCTCAGCCTCCCAAGTAGCTGGGACTACAAGTGCACACCACCAAGCCCAGCTAATTTTTTTTTATTTTTTGTAGAGACAGGGATCTCACTATGTTGCCCAGGCTGGTCTAGAACTCCTGGCCTCAAGCCATCCTCCTGCATTGGCCTCCCAAAGTGTTGGGATTACAGACATGAGCCACTGCATCCAGCCAAGATAAATAATAATTTAATACAATATCTTTACAGATCACAATGAATGCAAAAATTATGATGAACAGAATGTCAAATTTTTAAATAAAGACAGGATTACTAACACTGCTCTGCAGAGTTATATTGGAACCTGTGTTTCTTTGTCCACCTAGTGGACACCCTAGTCATGGCCCTAGGGAAGAATGAGCAGCGAAGCCCGACTGTGTGGGGGGCATGTACGAGATGTGGGAGCCGAGGAGGGGGGCAGAGGACAGAGGGCCCTGAATGCCAGCCAGAGCACTTTCTTCTCAGACTTTCTCCACACCTCAGGGTCTGTCTTCCCTTCCCTCCCTTTCTCCTGGAGTTGGGCTGGGCCACTGGGCACTTTTTGTGAGGCTCCAGGATCCATATGTGCCTATGGGCCCCCTGGCCCCCAGGGGACCCCTTTCCCATAGATGGCAGCTTTTAATGAAAGTGTTCGAGTTTCTTTCTTAACTTAGCTGGTAGCTACTGTCTCCAGCAGCCAGCAGAGGCCCAGGCAGAAGGGAACCATCAGGGGATACACCCGCATGGTTCCCTTTGGGGCAGCCTCGTCGTCAGCCGTAGGACTGTGGGCACAGCTCCAATGACACACCCACAATGTAAACGTGTACGAGGTTTTTATTACTTATAAATCCTCAAGCCATGCAGGGCGATCAGACAGGGGCAGACAGCAGGCCTCCGTCCTAGGTCTGGCGTAGCAGCAGCAATGCAGACATGTAGGAGAGGGCTTCCCCTGCCCAAAGGTCATCTGGGATGGGGTGTCCTGATTCCATGGGGTTATTTTCTCTTGGGTACTTCAGACAACTCTGGTGGCAAGGGCAGTTGAGCAGCTTGGCACTAACCTGGGATTAAAACAGGGCTCCACAGGGGAACTTCTTGTCTGTGCTGGTCAGCCTTGGCTGGGCCTGGGCATCAATCAACTATGGCCTCTCCTTCACTCCTGAGACAGTGACCTCAGCCCCTCACCACTGTGTAATTGGTCTGCCTACCTCCCCTACCAAGGCTGCAAACTCCTTTAGGCTGGGAACTATGTTTGTCTTATCTTTGTGGGTCTGACATGGGGTAGCCTTTTGGTAAATGTTCCCTGAATAAATGAATAAAGAAGTGTTCAGTATCAGAGGCACTCCTAAATAGAAAGAGATTGGGATCTTACGGTATCATGTCTTCTTCATACCTTTTTCTATAACGTTTGGGTGGTGCATTGTGGCTCTTCCTAGAGCCCTTTTGAGCAGGAGTGGTTGGCATCCTGAGGGACACACCTTCCCATTGCTTGTGCTGCCACCTCCACCACCAGTGGCCACTGCCCCCTCCACACCCCACACCTGTGCTTCCAGGAGGTTTATTTGAGCTTTCTCCTATGGGACGTGCTCCCTCCCAGAATTCTCAGAAGCACTTCTGCTCTGCCTACATCACTTAGTTGCAGAGCTGTCTTTTTTCCTTCTTTGAAAGGCAATGAGAGGGCAGAGGCAGGGTTTTCCTCATATCTGATTCTTCTGGAGAAAAGTTGCTGCTAACAGTTTACAGTCTTGTTCTCACGGAGAACTGCTCCATCTTAAAGATTTCCTAGACAGTATTTATGGTGTACAAAAAAGGGTTTTAGAACCATGCTCTTATTTAATCCTAACAATAACCCGCATAGTAGGAGGGTTGGATAGATCACCCCCTTGGGGCAAGTGAGGAGCCTGGGGCCCAGAGAAGGGACCTGTCCTATACAGGATGACTCAACCAGTTGAGGACAAGCATGGGGGTAGCATGAGTCTTCTGCCTCTTGGTTGGGCTTGCATCCCAGAGTTCTGCACAACCTCCCTGCAGGGCACCAACCTGAGCCCCATCTCCTAGATTCCAGTCTCCCTACCTGAATGAGTGGAGTCCATCAACACAGCCCATGGGGTGCTCCCATTCCAACTGCCCTTCCCAGCTAAAGAAGAAAAGTTTCCCCCCCAACACTATTCCCTTCAAGTACTATAAGGAAGAACCTTGCCCCCAGTTGCACCATCCAAGAGGTTCTTCAGGATGCAAAATTGCTAGAAAGTGCTAACCATACATATTGTCATCATTTCCTCAATCAGCTCAGTCATCTTGTCCTCTTACTTCATATAGCTTATTCCACTAATACATTCATTGGCTGATTGATGGAGTTCTTTAATCTGCCAGCGTTTAGGGAGGACCTATTATTCACCAGCCCCTGACCCAGGAGCTGGGGATACAAAGGTGCATAAGGCTCATATAGCCTGCATCCTAAGGGACACTGTGCTGGGCTTAACTTGCCAAAATAACTCAGATTTGGAGTCACAGTAATAAGCAGAAACTCCAAATGGACATCTCTCCAAATTTGGGGTCTTGAGCTGCTGGGCCCACCAGGCAGAGCTCTGGGCACTGGGGTGGATTGTCATGCATGACTCACCTCTGCTCCCCTCTCCAGGTATCATCATCATGATGACTCTGTGTGACCAGGTGGATATTTACGAGTTCCTCCCATCCAAGCGCAAGACTGATGTGTGCTACTACTACCAGAAGTTCTTCGACTCTGCCTGCACCATGGGCGCCTACCACCCACTGCTCTTTGAGAAGAATTTGGTGAAGCACCTCAATGAGGGCACAGATGAGGACATTTACCTGCTTGGAAAAGCCACACTGCCTGGCTTCCGGACCATTCGCTGCTGAGCACAGCCCCCCAACCAGGCCCCTCACTCTTCTCCATCAGGCATCTTGTGGCTGGTCTTTTGGCTACCCCAGCCTGGAAAGACCATTTTCCTGAATAATCCCAGCCTGCTCCTCGAACTCTAAGGGCTCGTGTCAGCAAGAGCTCTGGGGCTTCAGGATCCTGAGGTCCAGGAACCAGGCTTAGCCTTCCCTGTAGCCACAAAGAGGGTGTGAACCTCCACACACATGCGCCACACTCAGCATTCTTTCCAGAAGGCCTCCTCCCCACCTTCCACACAGGTAGATGCAAGATCCACCTTTCTCTCCAGGACTGCCAATGCTGGGCTTTGTTTTTCCCAACTGAGTGATGTCATTTTCACAAACTAATGCTCTATATTGTTTGAAATCTGTAACTAGATATTGATATCATTTTTTAAAGAAACTCTCCCAAATTATGACTGTGCCCAATGCAGGGTAGCTCTGGTGGGAAAATAAGTGGTCTAGGGCATTGGAAACATGCTCAATCCCTCTAAAATAAAGTTGCTCCCAAGGTCCCTACTCCTGAGACATGTTCCTATTGCTGAGGCTGATTGGGCTCATCCTTACCCTGGGTGCTTATGAGCAAAGGGTCTTGATTAGCCCACCTTCCTTCTCCATGTGGAGAGGAAAGATACACAAAGATACAGTCTCTGTCTTCAAGGTCAATGGGAGAGGCAGGCAGTTAGGATTCAGTGTGATCAGTGCACTGGGGGCTTGGAGAGAGAGGGCTTGCTGTCCGTATGCGCAGGAGGGCCACATATCTACTGTATCTGTGGGTCATAGGAGGCTTCACAGAGCTGGGGGCATTGGAGTGGGTCTCAGAGAAAGAGGAGAAACATGGCAAGCAGATTTTGTCTAAGTCATTTGAATTATATTTTCCTTTCTTTCCCTATTTATTCTCAAAGACTTGCCTGAACTTAGAGGCACAAGATACTTTTGAGGAAGCCCCTTACCCATGTCTGAGGTAGCAAGTGCAGCCCCACAGCTAAATCCCCAAAACCTGCTTTCTCAGGTGCGGCCTGGACTGACTCTGTCCTGCCAGCTGGATTTGCGCACTGTACTCCAACTCATCCTTAATGCCTAACTCAAATCTCCTAACCATAATCTTTTTCCCCCTCATTTAAAGTAGTCTCCCTGTCCCAAATAACTTTTAAGCATTTTCTGCTTTAAAAGTATTCTGACTCCAATTTCTTTGACCTCTTGGGCCTTCTGTGGAGGGTCTCTCAGGGAGTGGGGGTGTGGGTCCCTAGGACTTACATCACTCTCAGAGGTCAGGGCCTTGGAGATCATAACTGATTCTTACCAGATGTGAGGTGTGCGATATCAGATTTTCATGCCCTCCACCCCTCTCTGCAAGGAAACAACATCAGAGTCTCCAGGCAGAGGGTGGCTCACTGTGGTATACAAGCACGCTCCCCAGATGGTTTTGCTAAGTCCTCTCCCTGGGTGGGAAACTCTGCTGGACAGGTCTAGCTCCTGGTGTGGGGAGGTTAAATGACTTGCTCAAGGTCAGAAAGTAATGCTGTAGGGCCAGGGCTCCTGGACCCAGGCCTCTGCACTCTCCAGGCTGGCCCCACATGCTTAAGGGGCTCTAATGTTTGATCTGCAGACCAACACCATCCTAGATCTGGGACACTCATTTACTGCCAAACCCTTGGGATATGTAGACAGTACAAAGAGGCCTGGAGTGAGAAGAGCTGGATTTTCAAACTGATGCTACTCTACTTACTAGATGTGTCAGTTTGGGCAAATTCTCTTCCCTGAGCCTCTATTTCCACATCTGTAAAATGGGGTGATAATCCTACCTCACAGGGCTGTTGTGAGGAATACATGAAAGCCCCTGTCCTAGCTCTGTACCTGGCACATAGTAGGTGCTCAGTACATGCTGGTTTCCTTCCTTCCTTTCTTAAGCACCTGCTCTGTGCTCACACCTGGGCTGGACCCTGCTGTGAGGGAGGCTGGGGGGAGGAGGTCCTGTCCTCAGGGAAACAGCAACTACCCCACCTGAAACACCCAGGAAACCATCCGAGGCAGTGGACAATCTCGAATGTGGTCCTCCTCCTCCCTGCCTGCAGCTCAAGTCAGATTCTGCTTGGGAATGAGCAGAGCCCATGCGCTGCTTAACTGCTGTATGGGACAAGTCCTTTGCCCCTTCTCTGGGCCCGTTAATTCCTCGTTCGATTTATGTTCTGATTTGACACACTCATTGTCATCTTTGACTCATGACCACTGAGTGCAGAGGACGGTGGGATCCTGTCAGCAGGAGATACATGTTGGTGTGCAGACTGAGTCTACACTGGGTAGATCTAGTTTTTAATTGTTATTATTAATATAAGCAATCAAATTAATTTAAATATGATTCTGAAGTCTACAGAACGTTTAGTTCTGTGCTTTCCACATGTGGAAACTTTGGTAAAATGAAAATAAGATGTGGGTGTTATTGTTGGTCTGGCGAGATGTTTCATATTTGTGACAGGTAATTTATAAATTACAAGGGAATGCTGCCTCTTTCTGCATGAGGTTCTCTGTCTTCTTCAAGAGTCATCTCCTTGTCTTGTATCATGGGGTCCTCTCTAATCCTTCCACTAATCAATAAGCTATTGCTATTAGTTTGAAGCTGAGACATTAGTCTCAGAAACTTCTGGAACATTCCTAAGCTAATTCTGAATTGCCCAAAGATTATGTAAAATTTTGAAATAAATGTGTTTTTTTTTTTTTTTAAGTTGTTTCCTCTCTTCTTACTTGCTAAGAGAATGACTGCTGATTGCCAACTCTTATCTCCAAAGAGGATACAACTGAGATCCTGAATCTCTCAGTCCTCCTCTACTAGCTCCTCTGGACTTAGACTTCCTCTTCAATACTCCAGGAAAAGGAATGCTTACTTATTTGGAAGGATAGTCTCTTTGAAATATTGACTGGTTCATTGATTTTTCTTGCTTTTGCTGTTGCCTAGATGCAATAAGCTATTGTTCCTTGAATACCTCAAAGAAGGTATGCAATAGAGCAGAAAGCAGAATGAAGGGAAGGTCCTTGCCTTGGTTTCCAAAACCCTGAAATCATTAAAAGAATGATGTTCCACAAGAATAGCCAAAATGTCTGGACAAAAATCCTGAGGAGGAGCATGAGTTAGGGGAGAGAGGATGATTTCTTTTCCCTATGAGCTGCCCACCCCCTTGTTATGGTGTAATCGAGCACAGGCTTGGCTGCTCGCTGCTTGCAAAAAGCCACTAAGAAGGACAAGGTGCAGTGAACGGAAAGTGACTTTATTCCAGAGCTAGCAGTGGGGAAATGGCCAATGCTTGTGCCTCAAAGAAGCCATTTTGAAGCCTTGAGCTGAGGATAGGGCTTTGAAAATGGAATTTGGTATGAAGGGTGTTCAAGAATGGCAAAGAGGTGCTGATCAGTGTGACTTGTCTTGATGACTATCTGGAATTATTGCTCCGCCTGGTGAATGGGCTGGGCCATCTTGAAAGCTGCTTATCTATAGATTAACTGTGGCCATGAGGTAATCTGGTGGGGGTCTGGATTGTTTCAAGACTCAGTCCCTGGAATTTCTAAACAAGCACATAATTAGACAATGGAAACGTGCATGGGGAGTGCCTGGCGGAAAGAAGGAGGGTAAAGGGCAGTGTTTCCTCATTAAGAGCATAAGAAGAAATGGGCAAGAAAATTTCAAGATGGGGCACTAAAAAACAGGGCACTGGTTACAATGGGTTGAACTGTGTCCACCTAAAACTCGTATGTTGAAGTCCTCACCCCCAGTACCTCAGAATGTGACCTTATTTGGAAATACAGTCATTGCTGATGTAAGTAGTTAAGATGAGGTCATACTGGAGTAGGGTGGGCTCCTAATCCAATCTGACTGTTGTCCTTATAAATAGGGGAAATTTGGAGACAGACATGAACACAGGGAGAATACCATGTGATGATGAAGGCTGAGATCAGGTTGATGCTTCTACAAGCCAAGGATCATCAAAGATTACCAGCACACCACCAGAAGCTAGGAGAGAGGCATGGAACAGATTCTTTCTATGGCCATCAGACCATTGCCCACACCTTGATCTTAGAGTTCTGGCTTCCAGAACCAGGAGAGATCCATGCAGTTTGAGGTATTTTGCACTTTGCAGCCATAGCAAACTAATCTAATACCTTCCCCATCCCCTTTTATAACTCTCCAGCTAGGACACAGTCCCCTGGGCTGGGGATAGAGAGAACAGTGAAGGGCGCATGGCTGGGTAGGGCCTGGACCGAGGGCCTGGGGCCCTTCTTCCTAGCCAAAGCTCTGGGGAAACTGCAAGTTTTGGTGCGGAGGCTTCATGGGGCCTTTAGTCCAGGCATATGGGACCTTAGGCAGCCCCTTCCTGATGAGATCATGAATGAGGAGCCCCTGAGTAGTGCTGAGTGGCCGGAGAACACCAGTGACTGTGTCCCCCACCCTTGCACCCAATACTTAAGCACTGTAAGCTTCCTGGGACTCAGATATATCTGTATATGGACTGAGATTGAGGTTCTGTCTGCATCCCAGTAGAATGGGAGCTCAAAATAGAAACTACAGAAAAATAGATTGCTGTTAGTTTGGGAACTGAGATTTGTACTTGCCAGATTTACAGTGGCCCTGAATCCCTGTAAGGTTCTTTCTGCTGGTGAGCTGTGCGACCTGGGCCCCTCCGTCCTGGACTGCAGGTGCACTCCACAGCCACCCCGGCTGCTGTCCTTTGGCTCCCACTCTGGTTGGTGCCTCTTTTTTTAAGGGATGTGTATTGGATGTGGGGATGGGAAAAATGGGGCCCTGGCTCCTCAGCTGCTTGGTAGAAGAAGGCAGCAAGCCCAAAGCGAAAGACCAATAAAGAGAGAGGTACTGCAACCCCCATGACCACCCTGCCAATGGGGCTCTCCTCACGGACAGAGCCCAACTCTCAGGGTCCTAGAGACTGTTCTCAGAGAATGCTTCACGTCCTGGCAGTGTGCTGAACCCACACTGGTGCCTGGCATCTACAGCCATGAGCAGGACAGGGAGGAGGGGCACACGAGGACTAGGGAACTGCCACCTCCATCCTAGTCCCAGCTCCTTGGCCCAGGGTGGCCTTGGTTTCCACTTCCCTGTGGCTCTCAGAGCAGCCTTCTGGGATGTGTTGTGATGTGATAGGGAGTACACTATGGCTCCAGGGCGACTTTCCTCTCTTACTGCAAGCAGGAATGCTATAACCCAGAAAATTCATCCCCATGGACTGGGATAATGGCATCAGTTCAGGAGGGAGGAATAGGCCTTACTGTACTCCTGAAATCCCACCACCCAATGCATTGATGGCCCCATTCAGTCCTTCTTAAGATTAATTGGAAAACAAGTTTATAATGGGAAGAGGAATTCTCTTCGATCTAGTGGATATGCATTAAGCACCCACTATGTGCCTGGCATTGGGAGACAGGGATGAAAACCCACAGAACTTGCCTTCCAAGAAATGGAAGCCTGAGAGAATGGGCCAGCTCTGCCTGTGTGGCCCTGTCATGCTAGTGTGAGATTAGTGATGTCCTGTCCTGGAAGGCTAAGCCTGGATAACACTGCTATTGCTGTCAGGCACACATTCATAACTGCCTAGAAGAAAAATACTATGCAGATGCCAAACATGGATATATGGATATGATAATACAAGGTAAAGTACAATAATGAAGGTGTAGAGGAAAGAGATTTATTTTAGCAGGCAGATTTGGAGAGTCATAATGGGTAGCAGTCGTGAGGGATGGACAGGATTGTTACTTTTTTCTTTAAGTAAAATGCTCTGATTATGAAAGTAATACATATTCATTTTCAAAAGAATAATACAAAGTGTTTAATACACTCTGGATTGCCACATGTTATATATTGCCGATTGTGGCGCTGGCCTGATCTTCACAGTCATCATGAACTCAAGGCAATTGAAAACTGCGAATATGCTTTTAATCTTAAAAAGGATGAAGTATGTGTAAACCCTTACCACTATCAGAGAGTTGAGACACCAGTTTTGCCTCCAGTATTAGTGCCACGGCACACTGAGATCCTAACAGAACTACCACCTCTGGATGATTATACCCACTCCATTCCAGAAAACACTAATTTCCCGGCAGGAATTGAGCCACAGAGTAATTATATCCCAGAAACGCCACCTCCTGGATATATCAGTGAAGATGGCGAAACAAGTGATCAACAGTTGAATCAAAGTATGGACACAGGCTCTCCAGCAGAACTGTCTCCTACTACTCTTTCCCCTGTTAATCATAGCTTGGATTTGCAGCCAGTTACTTACTCAGAACCTGCCTTTTGGTGTTCAATAGCGTATTATGAATTAAACCAGAGGGTTGGAGAAACTTTCCATGCATCACAGCCCTCACTCACTGTAGATGGCTTTACAGATCCATCAAATTCAGAGAGGTTCTGCTTAGGTTTACTCTCCAACGTTAACCGAAATGCTACAGTAGAAATGACAAGAAGGCATATAGGAAGAGGAGTGCGCTTGTATTACATAGGTGGGGAAGTTTTTGCTGAGTGCCTAAGTGATAGTGCAATCTTTGTGCAGAGCCCCAATTGCAATCAGAGATATGGCTGGCACCCTGCAACAGTGTGTAAAATTCCACCAGGCTGTAATCTGAAGATCTTCAACAACCAGGAATTTGCTGCTCTTCTGGCTCAGTCTGTTAATCAGGGTTTTGAAGCCGTGTATCAGCTAACTAGAATGTGCACTCAAAAGAGCAGAAAATCATAAAGAAGGGGAAAAAGCCATCTCCTACATCCCACCATCCAAAGATAACCAACCCCTACCAGCAGCTTCCAATTCTATTTTAAGATACAATAAATTTTTACACAAATAAGATTATATCATTTTTTGTAATTTAAAAATACATCATAAAAATGTCTCCAGATCATTAAGGACTTCTTTGTAAATATGCTTTGTAATGTTTGAATTATATTCTATCATAAGGATCTATTACA
>JAQIFY010005267.1:0-11155 GCA_028533085.1 Varecia variegata | reverse complement strand
TTAAAAGGACTTTTTCTTTGACCTTTTCAGTGTTAGCTTACTGGATTGTGAATGTGATGGATGGATCTGAAGCATACATTTTGGAACATGAGGAAACACTCTGAGGATAATGGAAGAGTGAGACACAAGGAGTCTGGGTCCTGGAACTGTGGGAATCGATCTCCATACAAGTCTTGAGACTTATTTTGCATGAACAAAAATAAACTTCAATCTAGTTTGAGCAACTATATTTTAATTTTCCTTTTGCAAATAGCCACATCTAATCTGAACAAACACAGTATTCAACAGCAAAGGAATGGTTAAATTATGGTATATGCATAGGGTATAATCCCAAGCAACTGTTAAAATGACATCATTCAAGACTATTTAGTAACATGAAAAAATTTACTATAAGGCTAAGAGTAAAGAATAGGCCACATTTAAAGGCAAGATGTAGACAATATTTGCAAGTATCATTTTTGTTATATATACATATATGTGTATATATGTATCTATCTATGCATATATCTCCATATACACATATGTATCTCCACATACATATATGTAGCTCCCTCATCTCCCTCTCTCCCCATGTATGTATATGTATGTATATTTATATACCATATAAAACTCAAATGTTGAAAGCGGTTATGTTTGAATAGTGAAATTGCAGGGAATTTTCTTTTTTTAATGTGAGGTTTTCTGTGACTTTCACATTGGGCATGCATGATACTGGTTATAAGGAGGGAAAAGCTGTAAAAATAAAAGAATCTTTTCCTAAAATAAAGCAACTTGAATTGTGACTTGTTAATTTTAAAGAAAAATCCTATACTAACAGATAAATGAAAAAAAGAAATTAAATATTGAGGAAGTCTTATTCTTTGTATACATTTTATAATATATTCTGGAGTTGCATATATTTTTATGTTGATACATAAATGGTTATGATTTCTCTTTAAAACTGTATGAGAGCCAATTATTTAGTAGATGGGTGAATATATATACTTTATAGCTCCTACACAAATAGGATATGAAGCAGAGGGACATTCTAAAGATGACATCTAGCGGTTGCTGTGGTAACCTGATAGACTACATTTTAGTAATCTTTTATGTCAGTTTCTAGAGTTGGAATTGGCAGATTCTTAGCTTTAACATACAGGAGGGAGAGAATAACTGGTGGTTATTAACCCTTACAGACTGTGTTTGTGATAACTGTTCAGCTTTAAAGAGAGCAATAGAGTCATAGTGGGAGTGTTGAATAACAGCCCTGAAATGATTAAAGGAATCTTAAACTGTTGGATGTGTTAGAATCTTGATGGTAACCTTAAAGAGCTGTCACTGCAGGTAATCATAAAAGTTCATGTTTATTATAGAGCACTTACTATGCAACAAGCCCAGTGCTAAATACTATATAAACACCAGCTCATTTACATCTGCTCCCTAACTTAAACCTTACAATAGTCCCACAGAGTGGTATTATCATTGCTCTTTGATAAAAGGGAACCAAACTGAGACTTAAGAGAATTTAGGTGGGTTGTGCAAAGCCTCGTCATTAGGGCATGGTGGTGCCAAGATTCAAACCCAAGTCATCTGCCCACACTCTTCACCATTGCTCTGTCCAGTGTGCAGGTGGTTGCTGTGACACCTGATCTGGGTCTATTATAAACACGTCCCTTTAAGGGAGATACTCTGCAGCAGTGCTGGCTTATCCAGTCTAGTTTTAGTCATCCACATCCATTGAACAACAATCACTTTGAGCAGGACACTGTTGTGATTTCTGAAAGTATGATGTACCCTTGTTATGACATTTAAGTACACAACTATGCTTACAAGAATAATTGTGCCACGTTATAATTTTATTTTGAAGCCTAGCTCTAAGGTAAAGTAGAATGGCTAAATGGAGTAAGTGTAATGAATGAGGTAGGAGAGATACTTCACAGCTGAGGCAGTGAGAGGATGCTGCCCCAAAGAGCCCGAGTTTTGAACCAGCGCTAAAACCTAACTCCTCACAGAGCAGCTATAGAGATGAGACGCAGAATCTTAGGCCCTACCCTAGATCTTCTGAATCAGAATTTGCATTTTAACAAGATCTTCATGTGATGTGCAGGCACATTAAAGAATGTATAACATTCCAATAGCATAGGCAGAGGGAACAGCACTGTAGGCACTGGGAACAGCATATGCAAAGGCACAGCAGTGGGAATGAGTAAAGCAGTTTGGGGAAATATCATATCTGATTGAGCTGTAGCATAAACTATGGAAGGGAAGATGGTGAATAGTGGGAAGAAAGGTAGGGCTGAAACCCTCATGGAGAGTTTAAGGACTATATCTTATTCTCGAACTCCTGGCCTCAAGCGATTCTCCTGCCTCAGTCTCCTAAAGTGCTAGGATTACGGGTGTGAGCTACTGCACCTGGCCAATTATATCTTATTCTAGAAGTAATGGGGATAACTAAAAGTTTTTGATCAGTGAATAATAATTTTTATTTAATAGCCCTTTACAATTTATAACGTATTTGGCTTTGTGATAAATTTAACCTGTGGGTAAGATATAACTCCACATATTTTATTTGGTCTTCACATTGTCAAACAAATTTATCATTCATAGATATTAAGTTTATGGAGGTTATTAAATGAGAATGAAGTGAATCCTAAAGGCAAACAGGAACACTTGAAAATTCTATACCTATTATCCATTCACTGCTAAGGATTTGATGGTTAAATTGATCTCGGAGATTTAAAAGCCCACACAGTCTTGTCCTTCACAAGGAGATGGAACAAACAGATGAACTATATTGTCCCACTGTATCTTGCCTGGGTCAGGCTCTCCCTCCCTTGCTCTCTCAGTATAAGAAGGGGCTCCAAATCCCTTCCCCCAGCTTCCTTTGATGAGGAATCTGTGAGAGACAGAAGCTATTCTGTAGGGCTGTCAGCTGTCCTGAATGAGGCAGCCAGGAATAAGAGAAACAGATAAGAGGTACAGTCTCAGGCATGAGGGGCAGTCTTGTCTGCCTTGGATTAAAAGGAGAAGGGAAGAGGATTTTGGAAGGGTGGGTGAGTCAACTGAACGGAACCTTCATCTGCAGGCTGACAGCAATGTTATAGACACAAGATGAGCCAACAAAAACATCCGATGATTGGTTGAGAGACAAAGATAAGGAAGGGATCAGTACAGCCGGACACAGGATGTTTCCTATCAGGGATGGTTGCATTTATCAGAAAGAGTGAATTGGAGAGAAAAGGGTAAAGGTAAATAATTAAAATTTCTGCCCCTGTACCTTGGGCCTTGCTACCTAGGACATTCTTTGTTCCCATCAGTTGGTGGCTTAATCAGTTTCCTTAAGGAAGCTCAAAAACTGATATAATTTCTGGGTCCTGTGAGTCAGATCTTGGGAAGATGCGCTTTTGGGTATAACTGCTCATGATCTGACTGCCTATGTGATACATGACTGCCTGTGATACACTTAATCTTCCCCAGCACATCTACTGACCGCTAACTGCAATTAAAAAACCCCACCTGGATAAAGGGAAAACCACATACAATGGCCATTGTCCGTGGCACATAAGCACATCCTGTTGGCCAGAAGATGAAAGGACTCCCTACTTCGTGTGTGTGTTCCCAGATCAGCTGAGGTGGCCTCCCCAGATTCTGGTCTCAGAGTGGTCTTTCTTAGCCTTTGTCCTTTGTGACCACATCTGAGCTGTGGGCGTCGGGGATGATATTTCAGGGCTTTTACCAAGATAACTGACTGTTTTTTATTGGCGATTCAGCTGTCACAGTCCCTTTTTTGCCAGGTAAAATTTAGAGTTTATTTGCATTTGATCGACTCCACAATCAAAACTGGAGATAGTGTTTGAGTTTACTCCCAGCCTAGAGATTTCCATCTCTGAGCACCAGGCCCAGATGATTTGTTCATGTCTTTAGCCCTCAGGCTTAAATGACTTCTACTGAGTCTCTTCAGAGCCATTCAGGATGATTTCTTGGGGTGGGAGTAACAGCTAATATGCTCCTTTTGCCTGTAAATTGTATCCCAGGGGATGGCTTTTTGCCTTGGGTTGTCATTTTTCTTAAGTTAGATATGCCAGACTTCAGGGGAGTCCGGGAGGGACGGGTCTGTGAGGCCTCACTCTTATCTCCTTGATTATTTTTTGCCTTTATTTTCTTGCACTAATTTTAGTTTGAAGAAAATTTTGCTTTTTCTAGCTTTAAAACTTGCCAAGATTGCCAACTCTCAACTCTCTTGGATTGTTGGCGCCAATCAGAAAGGGACTATTTTAGTGACATTATATTTTCTTCTCTTTCTGCTTTCAGAGGAACTATGGTCAATTGGAGATTACCTTTTTCTTATAAAGGTAGCTGAGCTCTTCTCATCACTGACCCCCTAGTCTCCAGCTTAAACAGACAGCTGATCTGAGTCCCAAAATATGAGCAACGGTTTACTAGCAGCTGTGCAAATATGTAACAAGAATGCAGGTCAACCTCTCAACTTAGTGTTGATAGATACCCATGGACCTCTGCCCTGGATCTCCTCAGCTAATTACTCATGTTAAGGTCTGTTACTTATAATTTATTTCCCAATTTTGGAATTTGTTATGGTTGTTTAGGGGGCCAGTGACAGAAATCCAACCACTAATTGGCTTCAACATAATGAGGGAACTTGATGTTTCACTTAAATGAAAAGTTGAGTAGGAGATCAGGAATGGTTGGATCTAAGTGCTCAGTGCCATTGACTCAGCTTTTCTTTGCCAAACATTGACTGTAGTCTCAGGCAAGTACTCCCAACCTGGTGATTTCACATTCCAGATTATATCTTCTGTAACTCTGCAACTTCAGAGGAAAAAGGCTCTCTTTCTTAGCAATTGCAGCAACAATCCTGGAAGTGATGCCAGGTGGCTCTGAATGGCCTTGGTTGGGACACATGTGCCTACCTGGATCAATTACTGTAGCTAGTGGGATGGGATACCCCAGTTTGACTGAGCCTGGGTCATGTGGCCATCCTAGCAGCAAGGATGCACACCCTACTTATGCTACCCTATCAAACCCTACTTATGTGGATTGATTTGGTGAAGAGGTGTCTCAAAAGAAAACTGGATGCTGAGCATGTAAAAACAACAAACATCCTCCATGTTCTGACACGTCAGTGTTGAAATTGACCCAATAAACCAGTTTTGTTACATGTGGCTGGATCCAGTCTCCAGTATTATTCAATAAATTTCCTTTATTGTAGAAGTTCCATTTAATATACAAGTTCCATATGCTAAGCCTATGATCCTTTAGTCAGTTTTCTGGTTTTGAATTGAGATGACATTATATGATAAGTATTTCACAGAAGTGGTACAGAGTGGTGGGACCCTCACCAGTATTCCACAAATACTAATGAGCCCCTTTCATGTGGAAGACACTATACCAGGCACTAGGATCCAAATTTGATGAAGACATCATTCATACCCTTGAAGGACTCAGAATGGGCTAAGAAATATACTTTTAAATACATAAATCACAATGTAATGTGAAAATGCCTAGAACAAAGCACATGATTGTCTTTTGAGATACCCCAAAATGCTAAGCACTGGGCTTTTTACTCTTCCCACATTTTCTTACTTGAATGTCAAAGCAATCCCTCAATGCCCTCAAGATAGGCATTCTTCCCTGAATACATGGAGGTTTGGAGGGATGAAGTTTTCTGTCTTTGGTCCAGCTGGTGAGTAGTAGGAACCTTTGGAAGTTCTATTTGGAAATACTGTATTTTTCAGTATTTGGGAACACTGAGAAAGAATGATCATTCTGTAAGCCATCCAATAGCTTTAGGATCATTTATTTGTTTCATTTTCTCTACCTCCTAGAGCTTACCTGTCATGAAGTCCTACCAGTTCTTCCTTTGCAATGATCCTCAGGTTTTCACCCGATACTACTTCCTCCTCATGTATGTCTAGGCCTTCAACATCTTGCATCTAGATTACAGGGGTACTTTGACCTTCTTGTTTTCAGTCTCTCTTTAATTCATTCTGCTACTAGGTTGGTTTTGATGTGGGCAGAAGTTGGATAACCATATAGTCATTTGACAAAAGATTGTATCAATCATTCATAAACAAATTTTTGATAAATAAATATTTATCAAATCAGTCATTTGATAAATATTTATTATATTTATCATATTTATTATTTATTATATTTATCATATTTATAATATTTATTATAAGCCAGTCATTGTGCTGGATGTGGTTTAAAGCTTCAAATAAAACACAATCCTTTTTAAGGATTTTATCAATGTTTAGGGAAGGCAATCATCTGTATTATTTATTGTAATAAAACACACATCCACAATCCTTTGTTTCACAAACCTCAATGGTTTCTAGCTGCTGCCTTGAAAGCGTTGAAATTTTTTAGCTTAGCCTCAAGGTCTTCCTCAACTGTGCCACCCACTCAAACTTGTTCTGCATATTGTCCTCCCTGAACCATCCACTCCAACCAGCTGGTCTACTCAGTCCCTGCAGGCTCTGTGCCTGCCCTTCCCCTGTCTTGGCCACATCACTCCCAGGTTCTCTCCATTCCTGGCTGACTGTAATCGTGTCTATAAACTCTGAGATCACTTCTCGTTTGTACTTGATATAACTTTTTGTGTGTCATTTGGCACTTGTGACCTTCTCTAAGCTCTGGTGGTTTTATTTTTTTAATGTTTAAGTATTTTCTTTTAACAAGGCTGTTGTTTTATTGTTTCTCCAATACGTGATTAAATATCTGTTGATAAAGGGCCTGAGAGTGCTCTAATTACTGGTGGACGAGAGCTTTTGTGCAGAGTGGGGATAGAGAGGCTCAGCTAAGAGGAAAGGAGATGAGGACAAAATAAGGCACAGGAGAAATATTGCTTCTCAGTCTTTATTCTTTTATTAAATATTCTTCCCTTGCTTTGCTATATTCTCTGGTGAAGGGGAAAGCCTCCTCTCTTCAGGGTAGGAGGGACACAAAGTATGATCTTTGAGCAAATAACTGAAGGTCAAGTACCAAAGTCAATTTCACCGGCTCACTGGGGATTAGAAGCATTTCTGGACCAAAATGGTAAAATGTTTTTCATTACTCATTGATTTAATTTCCTCCATGCAGAGATATTAATAACATCAGCAGTTTAAGAACTAGTTTTATATAGCATTTAAAGATTACATAGTTTGGATAATATCTTTTTAACATAATGATGTTTTTGGGAAACATTTTTCTAAGTGAAGATTACATCATTTAAACCTTTATTTTGTGTTAAGGTGAACTTCTGATTAGTACTGGTATTCTGTGATCTTCTCTGGGTTAAAGCACTTTAGTTGGTAAAATATCATTTGTTTCTATGCTACTCTTGTAGACGGTGTTTTGGCTGACTTTAGGGCTATTTTCCCTGAAATGATTTTATAAAAAAGACCAGAATTTTGCTGATAACTTTTTAAATAAATGACTGCACAGTCAAGAACTAATAACAAATTGATTATGCAATGGAATACCAGAAATGTGAGATAATGATACTTCTTATGAGATAATTTAAAACAATTTCTCTCTGTTTTGGGGACTCGTACTTCTAAAGATTGATGTGGGTTTTTTTTTTTAAGGTATGATTTTAAAAAAGAAAATTAAAAAAAGCTAGTAGGTTGATTTGTTTTCTTTCAAACAGTCTTAAAAACTTCAATTTCTGGAACTTGCTTCTTGAAGAAAACAACATTGCACTTGGTAATATTTTGCTCATTCATCTCCAGAATGTTCAGCTGAGAAATAAAAATGGGTCTCAGTGTAGTATATAGAGTGATTTGCTCTAAATTGCACTAAAAGTCTTTCTATCCTAGAGAAATATTAGTTCAGAGTTCTGTAAGTGTAGACGCTTACTCTGATACATGGACACAATAATCCAGCCAAATTTGCAAATGAGGAACTTTTGTATGGCTTAACCTTTTCCCCAAACATATGTATCAGTTTTATGTACTAGGAAAGGGAAAATATGCAAAGGCATGGCCACTATTCTGAATTAAGTGGCTAATTTTTCCCATGTTTTTAGTGAAAGTTACTTTAGTTTACATACAGTGTGCTCTAGTTTGTAAAGGGATACATGGGTGTTATGTGTTCAGCAAAATAGAAAATCTTTTATTTAAAAGACTGGAATGTAAATTGTATTTTACAGATCTGATTTCTTGACATTTTGGGGAACACTAGCATGTCTGGTGCTTTTGTTTTCGGAACAAAAGTAAATTCTGTGATGAGTTCACCAAAACCCTCCCATTTTAAAACCTAAGTGAGCAAGAGGAACAAATTGCTGCTTTATTCACATTTTGGTCTTCCTGTGGTGTGGTATCCCTCTTGACCTTTTTGTTTGTTTTGCTTTACATCTGATTCCAACAGAGATCAGAATACATTTTTTTTTTTTTTTGTGGTGGGATTAGAGTTTGGCAATATGCTGGCAAATGGGAAAACATGCAATATAAAGCAAATTTCTTCCACGGTGCTTTTAATATTGAGACAGATTTTTATCTAACAGAGCCAACAGAATGGAACATGCATGCACCAGCAGCTCAGGGCTGTAAACACAGCTTCCTGATGACATATCCCTAGGGGGACAGATCATACAGTTTCTATATTATTCAGCTTGTTGCCCTACTGGCACAGAACTGATTTTTGTCCCAGAAAATGTCTCTTTCCTGAAACTCCAGCTGTCCTTCATTCATAAAGCAGTGTTTTAATAAGGTATTTGTTGATTATGAAGCAGCGATAGTGCTAATAATGAATCGCTAACAATATAGCATACTCCTTATTGTGGATGGTCTACTTGATGCCAAACAGCTGGAGGAAAAGTCGGGGGAAATGCAATCAAGCATTTAAACATCATAGCTGCATGTTTCCAAATGTAAGCATCCAGATGCTTTAGCATTGTGGAGGTAATATGTTTGATTGCCTGCCTTTTTAAAATATTTTATCTGGATCTTTTGATGTTCTGTAGATGGAGTCATGGGCTATTCTTCATTTTCAATATGCTGAATGGTTTTTCTGATCGTGAATGGCAACAATAATGCTGAAGATGAGCAGAAGCCAGGCCTGGCAGGGATTGTGTTAGATGAAGAAGAGGACGAGAGGAGGCTTGGACTGTGGTTAAATGGGTCCCTCTCCTGGCTAATGTATGTGGAAGCATGGTACATGCCTTTTAAAGGATTCAGCTGAAGCAGTTTCAGTCAGTAAAGGAATATAAAGAAATTAAGATGCTGGGCAGAAAAACCAGATTATCTTTTCCTCCCTGAGACCCAAAGCCTGAATAACCAGGAGCTTCCATGGGATATTCAGTTCTAAGAAGAAAAAAATAAATAAAAAACCAAAATCCTGTCTATTGCTGCCATTGAGGATGCTGGCTTAAAAGAAATTTGGTTTTACTATGCTGAAGTAGAGCTGTTCCCTTCCTCAGTCAGATACCTCATCAGGCAAAATTAAAAATCTAGAGAAACGAAGTACTTTCTCTCTTTAGGATCTCAGAGTACCCTACCAAAATCAACTCATGCATCCCACTATACTTCTCTAATACCAGTTATTGGTACTTAGAGTCATTGCCAAATGTCCCACTAAATTAAAACCCCTGAAAATTAATTATCTCATCAATGATGGCTCAGTTTCAGAACTGGATTCATAGGTTCTGGTGCTAAAATACATGCCAACTCTCTCTGAAGAGTGAAAGGAAAAGATAGTCATTTACTGACATGTTCCTGCAGGAATCAATAGGATTACAGATCACAGAGGAGCCAAGAATAGCCTGGGCATATTAATAACTCAGCCTGCTCACTGATTCAAGATGACTAGTTAAAGAGCATTATGCACTGATGATGACTCTGTGGCAGGAGGAACAATGTCATCATTAACACAGGGGACTGTTTAGCATTTCGAACACTTCACACATAAAGAGACTTAACACAGGACCATTTATTGTGCTTTAGACAAATGGTTTAATGTTTCTTTAGCCTTCAGCCCATCAGACCACCCATGGTTTTCTTCAGCCAAGGGCTTTTTAAAAATAATTGGTCTATAGCAATTTTCCAACAAGACTGACTGCAATATATTTCCCTAAATCTTCTTCTTATGCTTAACTATCCTTCACAGTGGTTTGTGGTTGTCAGACCTCTCTGTCTGACACTGATTCCTCACATATAAGTAACTGCTGACATAAAAGGAGATAAGGGGGCTGAAATTTCATCACTAATGGTTTCCTTGCGATACAAAAACTATTCAGAAATAATTACTTTGGAAAACAGTTCTTCCCTGATTAGACATAGCCTGACTCTCGAGAAGCTGTTTCTCAAAAATCTTTCAATACAGGAAATGACAATCCAACGTAGGCGGGTAACTGCGGGTGGCAAAAGGTGCATTGCACTGAGCATGTATGTGTTTATCTCAACACGCTAAGGGAAAAGAGCAATTGTGCCTCTGTCTGAAGAATATGTAAGAGTGCTCAGGAAGGAATAAAGAGGATACGGATGGATGCCCCGCTGTTTTCATAGTGAGAGGCCAGTGCAATGGATAAGCAAGCAGGATGTATTTTTACAGTGCCAACTTCTGAAGGGATCTTAATGACCCCCTCCACGGTCCTGGCCACCATTTAGCTCTCCGGGCAGTTTTATGAGTTCTTTTAGGGGAACAAAGTAATCCAGAAGCCCATAGACTCTGCGGATTGGCCCAAATGGATGCTTATTTGAATATTCTTCTGTATGCAGCCTCCTGGTAGGGTTCTGAAGAGCCAGGCTTAGGCCTGAGGCAGAGAAAAGCGATTATGCAGCAGAGAGGATTTAGTAACGAGTTGCTTTAAGAGGGCAAGTGTCTCCTGACTGCGCACTTGGGAGGGCTTGAGAGGGCTGGAAGTTTTAGCGCAGAGCCTGCGATTGGCTTTTCACTTTGAGGAACAAATATGTCTCACAGGAGGCTCTTATTGCGCAGGGTTGGATTGGAGCCCTTGCTGATTCTGTGGCTGCTGCTAGTGTGAGGATTTTGCACGGATATTGTCAATTTTCTCACCTATGAGGAAGAAGCCCCCGGCACCATCATCGGTGTTTTTTTCTGACCACGTCCAGTTTAATTCCTAGCGCGAGGTGCCAAGTCAGTTTCGCCTGATGAAGCAGTTCAACAGCTCCCTGCTCCGGGTGCGCGAGGGCGACGGCCAGCTGACCGTCGGGGA
>JAQIFY010005266.1:0-11155 GCA_028533085.1 Varecia variegata | reverse complement strand
TTTTTTTTTTTTTTTTCTCTCTTTTGTACTGTGCAGTAATTTGCACTGTTGGAGCCAAAGCAATGCTAATATCTTAGCATGAATCATGATATAGGCCTCCAACCATGCTTAGTAGTCATGTTCTTCACCACCCCATATTCACAAAAACAAAATGCCTGTTTTATTTAAGAAAGCTCTTGATGAATTATTATAAAGTATTTATTTGATTAAATCTTGACCCTTGAGTACATATTGATGATCTGGGTGATAAAATGGGAAATATGCACATAGCACACTGAAGTACGCTGATTACAGAACTAGACATGAGAATTAAGTTGTCTTCTATGTAACTAGCCAATAGACTTGCACAATGTAAAATAATGCCACACTTCTCATTATCTTTTTTTGGTAAAATATGGTTGTTTTGCATAAAAATATGTTAACATAATGGGTTTACTATTGTTATCTTTAATCAATTGAATCATTCTCCATTCACAGTTTCCAGATCCCACAACATCCTGACTCCCTTCTGCATGGCAACTTTGTAGTGCAGTTAAAAGGTGGACCCAGATATAAGAAGAATGATATCAGCAAGATGGCAGAATATTACGTCACCCACTTATATCACTCCACATAAGAAGAACAAGAATTCTGTACCTATCCACAGATAAAAGTCTATTTGTGGGAATCTCAGGATTTAGGTAGAAAGTTGTGGAACTCTGGTGGAGCCCGAGACCTAGAAGGCTCATTTTGAGACACACACCAGAATCCAGGTGGCAGACCCACCAGTTGTGCTCCCAGGTTCAAGCCCAGAAATATGACCTCACCAAATGGATAAAATAAGGCTTAAGAGACTGACCTTAAATTATATGGAGATGCATGATCTCTCAGACAAATAATTCAAAATGGTTATTTTAATGAATCTCAATGACTTCAAGAAAACACAGAAACAATTCAGAAATTTATCAGAGAAATTTAAAAAAGAGATTAAAATCATAAAAAACTAACAAATCCTACAGCTGCAAAGTACAATGAACAAAATTAAAAGTGCAATATGAACATCAACAGCTGAATTGCTCAAACAGAAGAATCACTGAGCTCAAAGACAGATTATTTGAAAATATGCAGAAGAGAAAAGAGAAAAAAATAATGTAAGGTGATTAAGAAAGCTTGCAGAATCTATGGGACAACATCAAAAGAGCAAATTTTCAGGTTATTGAGTTAAAAAGGGAGTTGAGAAAGAAAATGGTGTAGAAAGCTTATTCAAAGAAATAATAACAGAAAACTTTCCAAACCTGTAAAAAATATAAATATCCAGGTACAGGAAAATTAAATGTCACCAATAATATTCAACCCCACGAAGACTACTGCAAGACATATTATAATCAAACTCTCAAAGGACAAAGAGAGAATTCTGAAATCAGTGAGAGAAAAGAAGCAAATAGCATATAAGGGAGCTCCAATATCCTGACAGCAGACTTCTCAGAAGAAACTTTGCAGGTCCAGAGGAAGTAAGATAATATATTCAGACCGAATAAGGAAAAAAAACTGCCAACCAAAAATACTATGTCCAGCAAAGTTGTCCTTCAGAAACAAAGGTGAGATAAAAGACTTTCCCTCACAAACAAAAGCTAAGGGAATTCACTGCTACCAGATCTGTCCTACAAGAAATACTACAGGGAGATCTTCAAACTGAAAGAAAAGGATGCTAATGTGTAGCAAGAAACCATCTGAAAGTATAACTCACTTGTAAAAGTAAGTATACAGACAAATTATACTTAAAAATTTTTAAAACTTACTCTAATACTGTAATTGTGTATAAACACTTATTCTTTAGCATGAAGAATAAATGATAAAACTATTAAGATAACAACTACATTAAGTTGTTAAGACATAGGCAATATAAAAAATATAAATTATCACATCAAAAATTCAAATAGTAGCTTGAGCCCATCCTCCAAAGTGAGATATCACAAGATCGGAAGAATAGGCTCCACATGTACTCGCCATCAAATTGGCACTAACTGATCAACACTATGGTGCTCACAGGGTAGTAATATTCTCCAGGGATTAGGTGGTTGGAGGGGTAAACTCACAACTAATGGAGGCAGTGAGCATTGTAGAGGGGAAGGGCATGCCTCTAATCCTCACTTGGATGAGGCAAAGTCATACAATGTAACCAAAATGTTTGTACCCTCATAATATCCTGAAATAAAAATAAATTAAAAAATTCAAATAGTGGGGGGAGAATTTAATTAAAGTGTACAGTTTTTTGTTTCTTTGTGATCAAAGTTAAGTTGTTACCAGTTTAAAAGAGATACATGGCATCATAGTATCTGACTTCAGAATAGTCCACAAAGCAATAAATAACCAAACGGCATGATACTGACATGAAAGCAGACAGACAGACAAGTGGAACAGAACAGAAAACCCAGAAATAAATCTATGCATTTACAGTCAATTGATTTTCAACAAAGGTGTTAAGAACACACATTGGGGAAAGGATACTCTCCTTCAATAAATGCTGCTGGAAAAACTGGATATCTATATGCAGAAGAATAAAATTAGACACCTATCTCTCACCACTTAGCAAAGACCAGTAATTACCTACGTTTATTTTATTTCAAAAAATTTAGCAATACAAGTGCTTTTTGCTACATGGATAAATTTTATCATGCTATAGTCAGGGCTTTCAGTGTACCCACCACCAGAATAGTGTACATTGCACTTGATAGGTAAATTTTTATCCCTTACTCCCTCCCAACCTCCTCCCTTCTTAGTTTCTAGTGTCCATTACAGCTCTTTATGACCATATATATTCTTCGCTTAGTGCCCAGATATAAGTGAGAACATATAGTATCTGTTTTTCATTCCTGAGATACTTCACTTAAGATAATGGTCTCCAGTCCCATCCAAATTGCTGAAAAGACATTATTTCATTCCTTTTCATGGCTGAGTAGTACTACATAGTATATGTACACCACATTTTCTTCATCCACTCATCAGTTGGTGGGCACTTAGGTTGATTCCATACCTTTGCAATTGTGAATTGTGCTGAGATAAACATTCTGGTGCAGGTGTCATTTTGATAAAATTGCTTCTTTTCTTTTTGGCAGATACCCAGTAGTGAGATTGTTAGATCAAATGGTCCATCTACTTTTAGTTCTTTGAGGAATCTCCATACTGCTTTCCATAGCGGTCATACAAGTTTACATTCCCACCGGCATAAGCATTCCCTTTTTACCACCCTGTGCCAACATCTATCCCTTTTTTGACTTTTATTAATAGCCATGATGACTGGTGTAAGGTGGTATCTCATTGTGGTTTTAATTTGCATTTCTCTAATAATTAGTGATGTTGAGTATTTTTCCATACATTTGTTGGCAATTTGTCTATCTTCTTTTGAAAAGGGTCTGTTCATGTCTTCTGTCCACTTTTTGATGGGGTTATTTGTTTTCTTCTTGATAATTTCTTTGAGTTCTTTGTAGATTCTGGATATTATCCCTCTGTCAGATGTACAGCTTGAGAATATTTTCTCCCATTCTGTAGGTTGTCTATTTACTTTGTTGTGCAGAAACTTTTAAGTTTAATTAAGTCCCATTTACTTATTTTTGTTTATGTTGTATTTGCTTTTGGGGTCTTATTCATAAATTATTTGCCTAGGTTCTGCTCTGAGCTTTGTTATTTCTTCTGCTAGCTTTGGGTTTGGTTTCTTCTTCTTTTTCTATTTCCTTGAGGTGTGACATTAGGTTGTTATTTTGTGATCTGTCATTTTGATGTAATCATTTAAGGCTATGATTTTTCCTCTTAACTCTGCTTTCCTATATCCCATAGGTTTTGGATGCTTGTGTCATGTTCATCGTTCAGCTTAAAAAAAATCTTTTGATTTCTATCTTAATTTCATCATTGATCCAAGGATCATCCAATATTAAGTTATCTAATTTCCATGGCCTTGTGTAGATTTGAGAGTTTCTCTTGGAATTGATTTCTAGTTTTATTCCACTGTGATCTGAGAAGATACATGGAATGATTTTGATTTTTCTGAATTTACTGAGACTTGTTTTGTGGGCTAACATATGATCTGTCTTCTGTCTTGGAAAATGTCATATGCTGATGAGAAGAATGTATATTCTACAGTTTGGGGGCAGAATGTTCTATAGAAGCCTATTAGGTGCATTTGTTCTAGAGTCTTGTTTGAGTCCAGTGTTTCTTTGTTGATCTTCTGCCTTGATGATCTGCCCAGTTCTGTCAGTGGAGTGTTAAAGTCCCTAGCAATTATGCTGTTGCTGTGTGTTTCTTTTCTTAGATCTAGTAAAATTTGTTTTATGAATCTAGGAGCTCCTTTGTTAGGTGCATATATATTTAGGATTGTTATATTTTCTTGCTGAATTCCTCAGTTTATTACTATATAATGACTTTTTGTCTTTTTTTTTACCATTATTGATTTAAAGTCTATTTTAGCTGATATAAGAACAGCTATTCCTGCTCGCTTTTGGTTTCTATTTGCATGCAATATCTTTATTCCATCCCTTTACCTTATGTCTATGAGAATCCGTGTGAGTTATATTGGTTTCATGGAGACAGTGTAAATGTGGGATGTGTTTTTTCATCCATTCAGCCAGTCTATATCTTTTAAATGGAGCATTAAGACCGTTTATACTGAACATTAGTGTTGATATGTGAGATACTGTTCTGCTCATTATGTTGAATGATAACTAGTTGCTTTACGTTCTCCCTTGTGTTACTGTTTTATAAGAGCTGTGAACTTTAAATTTCCAGTGTTTTTACATTGGTGTGTATTGATTGCTAATGTATAGAGTACTTCCAAGCATTTCCTGAAAGGCAGACCTAGTTGTAACAAATTCTCTTAGTATTTCTTGTCTGGGAAAGACTTTATTTCTCCTTCATTCATTAAACTTTGTTTTGTAGGATACAAAATTTTTGATTGGCATTTATTCTGTTTAAGAAGACTAAAAATGGGATCCCAATCCCTCTGGTGTGAAAGGTCTCTGCTGAGAGGTCTGCTGTTAGTCTGATGGGTTTTCCTTTGTAAGTTAACTTGTTGCTGTTATCTTGCAACTTGTAAAATTTTTCCTTTCACTTTGACTTTGGTCAGGCTAATGACCATGTGTCTTGTTGATTTCCTGTTTGCTGTGAATATTCCCAGGTGTTTGATGACCATCTCGTATGTGGATATTTAAACCTCTAGTGATACCAGTAAAGTTTTCTTCTATTATTCTCTCAAACAGGTTTTCCATGCTTACTGCTTTTCCTTCTTCTCCCTCAGGGATACCTATAGTTCTTACATTCATCCATTTTGCATAATCCCATATTTCTCACAGTAATAGTTCATTCTTCTTTGTTCTTTTTATGCATTTTTTATTGACTGGGTTACTTCTAAATTCTTATTTTCAAGCTCTGAAATTCTTTCTTCTGCTTGGTCTAGTCTGTTGTTAAAACTTTCTACTGTGTTTTGAAATGCCCTAAATGAGCTAGTCTGTTGTTAAAGCTTTCTACTGTATTTTGAAATTCCCTAAATGACTCATTTTTTTAAGTTCTGTTATCTCTTTGGTAATGTTATCTCTTTAGTGAATTTTTCATTCATGCCCTGAATTTTTCTTTGAGATGGTTTTCTACCATCTCCTCAATTCCATTCATCTTACTTGCCATTCATAATCTGAATTGAATACCTGTCATTTCAACAATTTTCTTTGCTTGGAGTTCATTATTGGCGAGCTACTGTTAATCTTTGGGGTTGTTGAGACATCCTGTTTTTTCATGTTGCCAGAGTTTTTGTGCTGGTTCCTTTTCAACTGGGGCTGCTTCTCTCAGCTCAAAAAAAGATAGCAGATATGGTATACCTTTTCTCCCCTTCTGTGATCTCTGCTACTTGGGGAAGATGGGGATGGGTCCCTGGAGGGTGTGCTTGGGTACTACCCTGGATGCTTGACAAGGCAGGAGAGGGGCAGATACTCTGTGAACCTTTAATACTGCTGCTCTGTTGTGTCTCCCCTGTTCCCTCATTGTTGTCACTGGACTGCTGTGGCAGGGCCGGCCCCTGATGCAAAGTGTGCACATGATATGGGGTTGGCCAGCAGGATGGGGCATGCATGTGGGACAGAGGAGGTCCACAGGGTCCACAGGTCTGCAATGCATGCAGACCTGGGTAGCCAAGGTGCCAGGCACATTGGTGGAGGTGCACATCATTTGCCCATGGGGCACACATGAGCACTGGGATTCCCCACTCACTCCCCACCCACAGGGTAATGGGGAGGCAGCAGTCACAGGTCTGACTCCTAGGCAGAAGGAGCATTCTGGTGTTGGGATGTTACAGTGGCACCAGCCGCAGTGCCCGGGGTTCACAGGCCAGCTATTCCTTCTCTCCAAAGCAATGGAACTGCACAGGCTCCAGACATATCTCTGTATCAGTCCATAGGTCTGTTACAATGGAGGGACCCTCCCACCATTCCAGTTGCAATATCCTCAGTGGAAGCACGGAGCCCAGGATTCTCTCCTCTGTGCCTTTCCCATGGTGGGCACCTTCCCTAATTACCTCTGATGCTGCTGAGCAAGTCATCCTACTTCTATCTTCTTCACTTCACTCCCACTTCCTCTCTGTGGATTCCCAGTGCTCTCACTCAGATGATGAATCCAAAGGTAGATACCTATTCACCACTTTCCATCCTCTCTGTGAAAGCAGCACTATACAGGTGGCTTCTAACCCACCATCTTGGCCCACCCATTCCCTAAATTTTGAAGCAGCCCAATCAATTCTGGAATTGCCTAGAAACCAAAGACAATTTGAAAACCACAACTGATAAGCCACAAAATGTTAAGAAAAATTATGAGTAGAAATGACCTTTTGTTTCTTTACCAGTCTCCAGGACTCCAATTCCAAAACCTATATTAGCATCAACAGGATAAATCTCAGCTCCCTAACATGGCTCAAAGCATTTTTTTTTTTTACAACTTTGACCCACCTGTCTCTCTCACTAATATGTCAGACACAGAAAGTTTATTCTCTTTTCCATGAACATACCATATGCTTTTACGCTTGTGCCAACTGATTTGTTATTCCTTCTGACTATTAATATTTCTTCTCATTCTCTTCTTGGCAAACTCTCATCCACTCTATAGATCCAGTTCAAATGTCACTTCTTCCATAAAATGTACTCTAATTTCAAGTGCTCCTTTCCCTACTTTTCCCACTGGAATCTGTAATTCCTCTTTTAAAGTTCCTGCAATGTTGTACTGTGATCAGTGGTCTCCAGTTGTATCTCGTTGGTAACAGCTAGCTAGTAGACATTGCAGGGTACCTCAACTAACCCTCTCAGTTCAGGCATACTGTATAATATAGATAAATTTTGAGCCAATGTTACAGGACTTACCTATTCTCAATAGCATTGTTTCTATGGGAAAAAATGTGAACAACATTCTAAATAGCAGAATTCCAAGTTAACTCTGGGAACAGAATCCTATAACCGATCCTTTCTTTCATTCAACAAATGTTTATTGAGCAATTACTATGTTTCAGGCATTGGTCTAGCCACAAGAGATACAACAATAAGCACATCAGTCAAATACCTTGTCCTTGTAGAGTTTATATCCTGCCGAGAAAGATAAAATAGTTAGAATATATGATATATTAGAAAATGATAATGGCAAAAAGAAAAAATAAATCATGATAGAGGGATCAAAATGTCAAGGGGAAGGGTTGCAATTTTAGATAAGGTGATCAGGGAAGGCCTTGTTGAGGTGGTGCGTTAGAGTGAAAATATGGAGGAAGTCAATAAGTGAGTCATGTGATTAGTTGGGAATATAGAGTGCCAGGAAGAAGAAACAGCAAGGTCAAAACCTAGGAGGAGAGGCTGCCTGGTACGGTCAAGGGCAGCAGTGGGCAATGTACTGAGTGAGGAGAGCAAGGCTGAGAAGAGAAGTAGTGGGAACCAGATTATACAAAGCCCTCAAGGTGAGTGTGATGACGCTGGGCTTTCGTCTAATGAAGTGGAAGCCAATAAGAGCAATAAGCAGGAGAGTGATATGATCTGCCTTATATTTTCTTAGGTCCCTGTGATTGCTCTAATGGGAATAGGCTGGGGAAGTAGATGAATGAAGACGGAAGCTGAAGACTAGTCAGGACATTTACTGCACTAACAGTAAGACATAACAGGGCTGGTGAGTAGTGGTCAAATTTTGGAGGCATTTGTCAGTATTTTCAGATGAATCACATGAGGGCTGTGAGACAAAAAAAAAGAGTTAAGATTGGGGCCCATAGTCATACCAACCTGAATATGCCCGATCTTGTCTGATCTTGGGAGCTAAGCAGGGTTGGGCCTGGTTAGCACTTGGATGGGAGACTGCCTGGGAATACCAGGTTCTATAGGCTTTTTCCAAAAAAAGGAAAAAATAATAATTTTTTTAAAAAAGAAAAGAGTTAAGGTTGGGTATCAAGTTTAGAGTTTGAGGGGGTTGCTTGTTTTTTATCCTTGCAATTTAAAAAATGAAGTTTCGTTAATTGAAATGGAGAAAAATATAAGAGAAGTTGGTTTTGAGAATGACCCAGAACTTAGCTTTGGAGATGTTAAATTTGCAATCCCTATTAGATATCCAAGTGGAGGTGTCAAGTAGGCTGTAGGATATATTTTTCTGGGTCAAGGAAGACATCTTGGTTGGAGATATGAATTTGGATGACATCAGCACAGAGATGCTATTTAAAGCCACCTGGACTATATCACCTATGGTGTGACTATAGATAGAAATAAAGAAGTCCAAGGGCTGAGCCATGTGTACTCTGATATTTTAGAAGACAGTCAAATGAGGAAAAACAAACAGAGAGAAAGAGAGAGATTGAGAAGGAGCACTGAGAAAGGAAGGAGGAACCACAGGCAATTGTAGCATCTCGGAAGCCAAGAGGAGAAAGTTTTACAGAGAAAGGAGTTATCATCTGTATATCCAATGCTGCTGAGACTTTAAGTAAGGTGAAAACTGAGAATAACCATTGTATTCAGCAACACAGAAATCCAGGGTGAGTTTGATCAGTACAGTTTCAGCAGAGTAATTGGGGATGAAGGCCTGATTGGGGTAGATTCAGGTGAGAATAGGAGAAGAGAATGTAAAGTAATTTTTAAAATTTAAGATGTTTTCAGTAATGAGAAGGAAACGATAGAGAGTTAACTCTAATGGAAATTGGGATAAAGAGAGGTTTCTTTTCTTCCTTTTAGGATGGGAGAAACAATAGTCTATTTGTATATTTCCAGGAATATTCAGTAGAGAGGGTAAAATTGATGGTGGAGGAGAGAGGAAGTGAGGAGTGATGTCCTTGAGCAGGCTTTAGAGAATGTGGTAGCATAAGACACCTGGGAGCAGTGATATGGACAGAATATGGACAGTGGTCAGACACTGGGAAGGCCACAGAAGCAGTGACTGAACCAAGGATGTAGAATAAAGGCAGGGATCAGGGCTGTAGGCTATCGTCGAAGCCCAAGTCAGGAACATGCAGGCCAAGCACCAGAGCCAGAGGTGTAATCTGAGACTCTGTCCAATAGGTTACTGTATTAGTCAGGGTTCTGCAGAGAAACAGAACCAATAGGAGAGATATATGTATATAGAGAGAAAAGAGGGCATTTATTATGCGAATTGACTCACAATTACAGAGGCCAAGAAGTCCCACAGTATGCCATCTGCAAGCTGGAGAAACAGGGAAGCTGGTGGCATAGCTCAGTCTAAGTCCAAAGGCCAGAGAACCTAGAGTTCCGATGTCGGGAGGCAGGAGAAGGTGGGTGCCCCACCTCCAGGAGACAGAATTTGCACTTCCTCTGCCTTTTTGTTCTATCCAGGCCCTCAACAGATTGGCTGAAGCCCACCCACGCTGGAGAGGGTGGACCTTCTTTACTCAGTCTTCTGATTCTAATGCTAACCTTTTTCAGAAGCATCCACACAGACATACCCAGAAATGTTTTACCAGCTATCTGGGTGTCCTTTAACCCAGTCAAGTTGATATCTAAAATTAACCATCACAGTTACTATGAAATCAAGGCAAAGGAAATTAGAAAGCAAGCACCGCAGGACCAATGATACAGCACAAAGAGCTTTTTATTGGATCAACACTCCCTTCGAGGGCCTACCATCCCTCCCCATGGATATTCTTCCTCTGGTTCCTAAATCTGATGATCAATATATCCTTTTTAAGAGATTGCCTTTATCATTATTTTCATAAAGAGTTATGTTTGTATACAGAAAGTATTATTGAATGTGTAAGGTACCAAGAGCTCTGAAATCCAAATAGCTATTCCATAAAGTCCCATCAAAGCTTCCAAAACCCACAAAAGCCATCCATCACACAGTATACAGACTGTATATCTGAAACCATTTCAATTTTCTGGGCACTCACCTTAGTGCCTTACTAGTCATCTGACATTGAAATGCTGGAGTTCCAAGACAGAAACAGTCTGAGTCTCTGAGCCACTGGGTCCCTGGAAGGCAGCAGCACGGAAGTGCCACCTGACCTGCATCCGACACTGATGAGAACAAGACATAAATATTTGTTGTATTAAGTCACTGACACTTTTTCCCCAAAGCATAGCCTTAATATGACCCTGACTAAAACACAGACACACTAACTTGGCAGAGGTAAGCAGTTGGCCTATAAATGCCAATCCTTTAAGTCATAGCAAGCATCACAGATGCTTAAATAACAAGTTCCCCTAGGATATAACACATAATTTGATCCACAAAAATTTGGTTTTCACACAGAACATCTGGTTTTCAGTAATACATCTGTGTAAATTGAGTTAACCTCTATGATGATATTGTATTTGCATCTGAGGAGCCAGAAAAACAAGACTGACTGCAGGTTAAATAAAAAGTGCCTCGGTCTATCCAGATCGGCTCTCCAGGCTCCTGTGATTACATATGTAAACACCCTGTAGGTAATTAGATTCTAAATTCTTCTTTGCTAGAATGATCCAGGTGGCATTAGAATAATTTTTTTAAAAAGCATTTTTCTCCATAAGGTTACAGTCTATGATGTTTTTCTTTTAATTAAACCTCTGCACAGTGAAAAATGAACCTGATTTCTTAGATGTTCAAATCTTTCCAGAACCCCTCAACTCATCTAAGAAAGCCAGTCTAGCTGATTCAGGCAATTGTTTTTGTTTTTTGTTTTTTTTTTTTTTTT
>JAQIFY010005265.1:0-11155 GCA_028533085.1 Varecia variegata | reverse complement strand
CCATTGACCCCATGCACACCATACTCTCCTGATTTTCCCTCTCCCCTGTGATGGCTCTATCCAGACTCCTCTGTGAGCCTCCCTTTGCCTGACATCTGTGAAATACAGCTGTTTCTCTGGGTTCCAAGGGGACTCACTTCTCTGTCCACTCTCATATTCTCATGCTGTAAACTCTTCTATGGCTTTAAATACCTTTAAATACCTTTAAATTCCTGTGGCTTTAAATTACCATCTAGAAAAAGGACGGCTCCCAAATCTATGTCATCAGCCCACATCTTCTTGCTGGGTTATGAAGCCTTCTATCCAGTGGCCCACAGGAACTCAAATTCATATTGCCCCCCGATTCTTCCTCCTTTTGTGTTCCCCATCTCAGTGAATGGTATCAAAATCCACCCAGTTGCCCACACCAGGAACTTGGGGTGCCCTCCTCGGCTCCTCCCTCCCTCAGTCCTGACAGCCAGTCTGCCTCCCCGTCTGCTGCTCTCACCTCCTTCATATGCCTTGAATGGACCCACTTTTCCCCACCCCCACTGCTACTTCTGCCCCTTCACCCAACGTCACCTTTTGCCTAAATTATCACACAGGCCTCCTGATTAGTCTCCCTGAATTGAGTCTAGTTCTTGCCATTCCATTTTTCCATTTTGTGGCCAGAGTGATTGTGTAACCCATGACTCCCTTCCTTCCACCCGCTCTTTCCACACTTGCACTCAGAATCATACCCAGATCCCTCATCACTCACTACCCTTCCAGCCACTCACGGGGTACACACTGTCCCCCAGCCTTGATGAGCAGCGAGGGGTCCACAAACACACCAGCTACTCTCTGGCTTCTGATGCTTGGGCTTGCCCCCTGCTTCTCCTTCTACCTGCAGTTTGAGTTCCACTACTCACACCCGCACCCAACTCCTCAGGCGCTCGTTCAGCAGACTTCCTTGGGGATGCCTTCTTGAACCACCTGGGACCGTGGCAGTGCTCTCTGTGCTCCCATAGCCCTGTTTATTTCCCCGTTTAAGTCATTTACAAAGTTGAGTTCTGCTGTAAAAATTGTAGTTAGAATTTACTTGTCCTCATATTCTCTGTCACAAATCCATTTGCAGAGCTGCAGCAGTTGTTCATGTTCATGCAAATATGAATTTAAATAAGACCAGAGGAAGAAATCAAAGCCTTGATGGGGCGAAGAGAACCTCTCTCTTTTAGGAGAACAGAATAGCACGGGCTCAGGATCTCCGTAGCTTTGAAGTAGCTAATTTGCCCATGTTTGTTTTGCTTTCTCATTTCATCTTTTTTTTTTTTTTTCTGTCTAGTGAGAAGGAAGCAATAGGAATTCCTGGCGTAATGGTAGCTTTAGAAAGGACAAAGAACTCTTGGAAGAAAGTCTTAGCATAGAGGGAGTTGTAAAAAACACCAATGAAACTTCTGTGGCTGGAGAAGTTCTGCCCATCCTCCCTGCCCAGCCAGATGTCACCCAGCAGGACACAGCCCTGACTCTGCTCTCATAGGGATGGCCCGTCCTCTGCCTGTGCTCTTCACTGCCCTTCAGATTTTCCTCTATTGTACTAGGGACAGTATCAGATTCATTTCTAAATCTCAGGGCCTTTGCACAGTGACTGACACTCCGCAGGAGGCTGCTCTGCCCCAGGCTGGAGCTCTGGGGATTGTGACATTGTGTTAAAGATTCAAACAGGGTTGAAAAGAAGTGTTTTAAACTTCACAAAACTAAAATTAGAATAGGCTACGATTGATAGCAGTTAAAAGTAATTGAGAAAGATTCCAATAAATATCTAGGGATTAATTTATTTTAAAGCATGCTGTTTAAGGTCATGGACTTCTGCAGGTGAGAAAATGACATGTTAAACTTTCTCAATTCGAACTTATTTCAATCACGAAAACGTTTATTTAGTGCCTTCCATGTGTCTGGCAGTGTGTTGAGTGCTGGGTTCATAGATGTGACAGGCAGGCCCTGTGTCCACCCTCACTTTGGGAATTACTGGCTCTGGCTGGGATGCTATGTGCCAAGTCATGCCTTCCAGAGGCCTGGAATCCATCAGGCACCTGTGATAGCAGGGCCAGCTCAGGGTGGGTGCAGGAGCAGCGGGCTCTCCTTTCTCCCAGATGTGTGATGGAGACCCATCTACCACTGCACAGGCTCTGTCCACACCACCCACCCTTAATCGAGGTCTGCAGATCACATGCCCCCCACACCAGGGCCTGTACTCTCAGAGGGCCTGAGAGTTTGTTCTGAGACTTCGTGTACCTGTTCTCCTCTGGAAATTGCTGGTCTCAAAAGACTCCCTGAACACAGTTGCTGTTTGACCTCGACCAACTTGAATGACCTTCCAATGTGATCCAGATGCCCCCCCTGCCCCTTTGACAGCTTTCTGTGACCTCAGGGACTGCCCTCTATCACTGTCCCCACCCTCAGTCCCACTGCTATCTTGGACAATGCAAAACCTCTGGCTACTTTTGAAAATGACCCTGATAGGAACTGCGAGGCTCAGTGAATGCAGAGCTCACCCTGACATGAATCTTAGGGCCTCTTTTCACACTGGGTGTCCTTTGAGGGCACAGGATGGTGCCTGTTTGCTGCTGATACCCGTCACACCATGCCTTCTTCCCCTCACTTCCCTTGTAGGGACTTAAACATGCCCTCTGCCAGCTGGTGCCAGAACCACAAGTATTTCTAAAATGATAATGAAGTTCCCAGGCTAACCCACAAAGGCCTTATTAGAGCAAAATTGAACTGTTAGAATCTTACATAAGATTCTCTCTCTCCTGCTCGATGTCTCACTCTTCCTGTCCCCCAGCATTCCTGGAGTCCTATTCCTCAATGCTCACTGTTTCTCTCTTCTCTCCACAAGTGCATGGTGAAGGGAATCTTGGAGTCCTCATTTAATTTCAATTATCCCAGATGACCTCAGCGGGAGCCCAGTGACTGGCTCTACACATAATGTTGGGGGAGGCGGGAGGTGGGGAGAAGCATATAATCTCACAAAACTATTTGTGAGCTTCAGGGACACCCAGATGATGCCGTAAACATGTGCTCTGTAGATTTATCTACTCTCCACCTCTCTACTGGTCATTTCTTTCGAGTGCTGGAAGGGGCAGGGAGAGGGCACCGAAAGGTGGTCATAATCTCTAGGGCTTCCCCACAAATCACCTCCATTCCCATAACCCCTGACCCAGGAGCATTCAGTAAACATCTCCCAACTGCCCCCCTGGTATCTCTACCCACCTGAGTCCTGGCAAGTGTGGCTCTGCGAGCCACACCCTGGGCTGCACAGCACGGCTGCAGACTCCATCTCTTCAGCCTGGCTCTCAGGGCCACGGGCACTGACTGCTGTGCAAAGTATGTTTTTAAGAAAGGGTCCAAATTGTTTTAACCCCCTGCCAGATGATGAGGCAGCAAGTGTAACCAAAATCTAGAAGACTGGGGTCTCACCGCCAGTGAGCATGCTTCCCAGGGAGCTCATCTGAGGATGACAGTGAAGCCCCTGGGAGCCCAAAGTGCCACCACGCACAGACACCCCTGTGCAGGAGATCGTAGGACCCCCACCAGCCTCTCCCACCACTTCATGGCCAAGAATGTGAGGGTTCATGCCCCTCTCTCTGGGCATCTCAAGAACCTCAATGACTGTCATTCTCTGAACCAGGGAGTGATAGTCTTTTTTTTACATCTATTGTCACTAATTCTCAGAAAGGTAGTTTAGTGCCCAGCAGTGTTCTCAAAGTGTGGTTCCCGGACCGGCAGCATCAGCACCATCGGGCGACTCGTGAGAAGTGCAAGTTCTCGGGTTCCACTGCACACCTGCTGAATCAGAAGCCCAAAGGTGGGGCCTGTGATCTGTCCTAACAATCCCTCTTAGTGACGCCAGGGCGTGCTCACGCTTGAGGGGAGGCAGAGGTTAGGGGCAGGGAGTCGGATTGCCTGAGTCACAATCCTGACACTATCATGTGTATCTCTCAGTTTCCTGCTACCACTTCACAAGATAATGGTGAGGACGAGAGTTCATGCCTGCAAAGCACTTAGGAAAGTGCCTGACATAGAGAACCTGCTCAGGAATGTTACTCTTCATCCAGGGTAGGCATTACTTTCCTATTAAACAGATGAGGAAACTGAGGCCCGGAGTGGTTCGTGACTGGCCCAGTGCTACAGAGGTAATGTGTGAGGCCTCGCACACTAGCGACACACCTCATCCCCCTTCAGGTTCACATGCTCTTGTGGTCCGTCCGGGGTGTGGGGGTGGGGCAGCTCGTGAGGGCATTGTGGCTGGGGTGTTGCGCACTTGGGCAGGCCTGCCCCACGGAGGACTGTGCCTTGGGGCTGGCTGCCTGCCCTTGCTCTGCTGACCCCTCACGCTTTCCTCTCGTGCACTTTGGGTTCTCTCTCTCTCCTTCTGGGACCTTATGGCAAAACCAAACCAAAGGGCTTGACAGGACCTTCACCTGCTTTGTCCACGGACAGAAGGTGGGTCGTCACTGGTGGAAATACAGTAAGGATTTTGGGTTAAAGATTCTGCCTCAGGAATCTGGTGACAAATTAAAACTCATTCCTGTGGAAAATTGAGAGTAGATTAGCCAAATTGCCTAGGCTTGTAAGACACTTCATGGATTGAGGTCTTTGGGGTAATTAGTAAATTGTGCATGGAATTGGTAAGCAATTAATAAAGAAAAGTTTTCTCTTCTACCCGCCTGGCTGGATTGAAGCCCTTTGCAGCCACGTGTGAACCTGCTGAAAGGAATCCTGTCCGTCCACTCATGTCCTCAAGGGGTTAAGCACACGAGCCTTAACATGCGCTCCCCTGAATTGGAGCTGCACCCCCAGGCCTAGGAGTTTCTTTGAAGGACTTTCTGCTACAGTGACTCTTGGCCAGTGACTTCAGAAGGTAAGACTCTCCCAAAATCAAAGTTACCAAGGACTAGAGGAAAAGACCGATATTACCTGAAACATGTATTAAATGAGCTTCTTGGGAACCATAGCTCTTTTTATTGCCTGGCATCCTTCCACCCCCAACTGCACATTTGTAGAGACAGCCCAAGCAAGCCACCTAAATTTTACAAAATTGGCCTGGATGTGAACTTCTCAAATGCAGTGTGTAAACTAAAGCCAGGGCTAATCATGTATTCTGGGTGGTTGTTTATGTTTATTTGCCAGTGACTCCTTATGCCTCACATTTGAATCTTCGGAGTCTCATATTTATTCAGTTTTCCTTTGGGTCGCATCAGTGCCAGTGAGTCTAATATATTTTGCTTCTTGGGAGCCACGGGTCAGGGATGTGTTCCCTCCCTCCCCCATTAGGGGAAAGGAAGGACGGTTGTTAAGGATTCTTCCGAAACTTGGGGACAACCTGCTGAAGTCCAGGGACACACACTCTGATGCCATTCTATGTAAACCCAGACATGCTTCTGCTCATTTTAATTAGACAGATAAAATTAGCAAGGAGATTAAGGTAAAAGGAGAAATTAAAAATATTTAAATGTTAGGTGGAATTTACAAAAGTGAATTGAACAATGAGGTACAATAAGGAATGTAAAGAGAAACACAGACACATTTGAAACATTCCTTGGATGCCACATGGCCTAAGCCAGTCCGCAGGTAAGGCAAGAATTCTCCCTTGCCACCTCTTGAATTGCAGATTCCAGGGATGTGGAAGGACATTCTCCAGAAACATTTTCCTTCTCCTTTTCTTCAGATGTTATCAAGAATAACTGATCAGTCAGTATCATTCCAGAATGGCCCACACTGCATCTAATTCAAACCACTCACCTGTTTCCTGTCTGAATTTGCAAACTCTCCAGAGTTTTTTTTTTCCCCTTTTGTTTTATTTTTCTCCTTTTCCTCTCTTCCCATCGAGCCAACAGGCCAACTGGGCCAACCAGAAAGCCAAACCAACACCACATTCCTTCCCCTTTGGATTTCCCAGGGACAAAGACTTCCCAGTCCTTTCTTGTTTGCATCTGTTACGAACAAGCACAGTCATTTTATAACGTAGACATACATATGCGTGCTGTTGCACACGGAAACAGGTTTTTCTTTTTTTTTCCCCAATTTGTGGTTTCTTTTTCCTTTTTGCAGAAAATGCAAACAAAAGAAAAACAAGGTTTTCAATTGAAGGTACATCTCTTCTTCAATATGAAGACATTAATTGAATTGGTTGGATCCCCATGCAGTGGTCAGCAAAGTCCTTTGGCAACTGACAGAACAACATCTGGAGACTCAGGAGCTGGGTTTGTTTGAAGAAACTTCCCTACAGGAGTCATGAGCAAAGGGAAATGGGTGTGGGAGAAGGGAGGGGCTCTCGGGGAGGAGTACAAAAGGAGAAAAGAAAAGAATGTCATTGGTGAGGAAGAAAATGGAACACTACTTCTGTTTCTTCCCTCCACCTCCTTCCCTTTCTTCCTGTGGATGGATGACTCCGGCCCACTGAGGGTGGGAGCTGAGTTTACTCGTGCTCCCCTGATGCATATTGTCTTGTCTTCACTTCTGTTGAACATCACCTTTTTATATTTTTATTATGATATATTTGGTCTCCCACGACATCTTAGACATGCTTCTGTCACTGAGAAACGGAGGTTGCCTATTAGCAACAGGTCCGGTTGATTCTTCACTGATGAAAATGCATTCCTCAGCCGAGAAGCCAATCTCTCCAGCACATTCCACAGTGGTCAACCTCTGATTCCTCCTTGACCCTGGTCCTTTTTCTTCTTCTCGTCCCCCAAGAAAACGAGAGTTCTCATGCCATTGCCGTTGGTGACTGACTCATCTGGACTCTCATAGAGTGAATACTGTTCAGGATCTTCTTCTGATGGCCTGCCAAGGTGATCCCTATTCTCAGGAGGTCTCTAGGGAGGAAGAAGACACAAAAGAAGTCCTTTAGTGTTAGGGCAGCTTTCCGCAGATCAAAACTCACCACCAAAGCCATGCTCCTGATAATAGTTGGGTAGACAAATGAAAGTGCTTAAAGTCCAACTAGCCTAAGTTTACCTGAGTTTCTGGCAAACTCCCAGTTAGATATTTTCTTGCTCAATCTCACTTTCTTTATGCAATGGCCCTCTTCTCTGATGTTCCCTCCAGCTTAGACAGTCCTGGCAGTGCCATGCCTTGTTCTGGGGATGTGTCCTCACTTACAGGCTCTGGAGCAGCCCATTCCATATGTCCACAACCCTCCAGTGGACTGGAATTTTCCCCTGCAAGGAAAATTTCCAAGTGCATACTCCATGGGGCTTCAGTTATTCTGTGGAGCTTTCTGCCTAAATTAGTGATCACCCACTGAGATTGAAAAGATGTGGGGCTTGCCTGGTCTTCTGATGTTTTCCTCTGAGTTTCCATTTTCTGCCTCTGTTTGAATTTTAATGTCATGCATTTTTAAGAAGGGTGATCTCAAAATAACTTTAATATATCTGTCCAAGCAGGAATCCAAGGAATATGTCTGGGATAGGATTTTGAATTATATTAATCTTTTGAGTTAGCATTAACACGAGCAAGTTAATGGCTTATATCTGACCTTAGGAGACCTATGCATCTTCTCTTAGCTAATAACAGCAATACGTAACAGTGCTTGAGTGCATCCCATGTACCATATACTACCTCACTTAAACCTACATGAAAGAATTTCATAAAAATTGACAAACCATTGCAAAGTCAATGATGATAATAATTTAGCAGCAACCATTTCTTGTGTGCATCCTTGGTAGGTGATGGGCCAAGTGCTTTGCATGTGCTATTCCATTTACCTCCCACCACAAACCAATGAGATGAGCACTATTACTATCTGCACATTTATAGCAAGGCAAGTATGGCTCAGAGAAGTTAAATAATATGCTCAAGATCACATGACAGATAAGCAGTGTGGAGCTGGGGTTCAAATACAAGACCACCTGGCTCTTAGCATCCCTGCAGGGCTGCTTTCAAGAACTCCTGACTACATTTCCCCCAAAGGCCCCCTAGCACAGCTGATCACTTTGTACCCTGCACACCAGACCTGGTGGGCCCTGGGCTGGCTCTCTGTCCATAGAACCTTGGCTCTCCTGCCTCCCCGCTTAAGGCTAGTAGTCAGGCTCCCACGGGCTGCAGCTGGCTGAGATTGTCAAAGTGCCCAAGGCTTTTTAGCAAATACTTATGGGATGCATGTTTGAATTTTGAATTCATAAATTGTCCCATAATCTATTTTATTAAGTTGATCATTTTCTTTTTTCCATCTTTTATCTCTCAAGAAACAA
Source organism: Varecia variegata (assembly GCA_028533085.1). Lineage (NCBI taxonomy): Eukaryota > Metazoa > Chordata > Mammalia > Primates > Lemuridae > Varecia > Varecia variegata. Next base: position 2,939 of record JAQIFY010005265.1, on the reverse strand, counting down.
ACTGAATTGCTCCAATAGTGTGTAGGCATGTTTTACCTTGAACTAAATCCCTTAATTTTCAGTTTGACTTTTCTTTTAGTCTCCCCCTTATCTTTCTCATGTGACTATTCCCAGACCAAAGGAATTCCTTCAGAGTGGGATGATCATGTGACAGTGGTCCCCATATGTAGGCAGATTACAGTGGGAAAACAGGAATAGCCTGTCTTCATGAACACCCACTTCTATGCCTGAACACAGTCTCTCCGATTATCTAGGGGCATCCATTTTAGCTGTGAAAGATGGGGAAGCTGGTTTTCCGCTGGTGAGCACATCTTATTTATTTATTTATTTATTTAATGTATTTATTTTATTTAGGCTATCTGTTTGAAAGTCATTCCTAATGGCTGTCTTTTTTAGGCACCACTAGAAAATGAATCCAGGTTTAAAAAATGTATTCTGATTTTCAGCGGATTTAAGGCTAGATGCACATTGAAACCATCTTCCTGGAGAAAGTGGAGGCTCTGTCATTTCTGAAAAGAATAAACCTCTGAGAAGTTGAGCTAGACTCCAGGAAGATTGACTGCAAAGTGGTCAGTGTGTCAGGAAGCTGTCCCTCTGAGGCTCAACTGCTAGGGGTGGATACCACCCCTCTTTCCTGGAGCTCAGCAACTGGCCTACCCCAGGAGGGAATCCCAGCACCTAGAACTGTGCCTGATATATAGTAGGTGATCAATAGGTGTTTGTCAACTGCCTGATGGACTGAGGGACCCTCTACCATGGGAAATGTGTGTTACAGGCCAGTACACAGTCCTAGCCCATGTGGTACCCTCTAGGGTGTGTGTGTGTGTGTGTGTGTGTGCGCGCGCGTTCATGCGCGTGTGTTGCCAGAGAGTAGAGTTAATTTCTAGGTAGGATTATCTGAGTTTCTGTGAGTGCAGAAGGCGAAATTTGACCCTTGCCAACTTTAACCCAGTGGTTCCTGACCTTTGCGTCACATTAGAATCACCTGGGGAGCTTTTAAAACTCCTGCTGCCCAGGTCTCACCACAATTACTCAGAAGGTGTGGGAGTGAGAACCAGGCATCGACGTTTTTTAAAGATTCCCTGGTGATTCCACTGTGCAGCAAAGTATGGGAACCGCTGAGGTCCCGGGTGGACGGGTAGAAGGACATTGAACTGGCGGCAAGAAGAGCAGGCTTGTTCCCCAGCTTTGCCACCGGTGAGCACCAATTTCACATAATTTCAGAATCCGCTGAATGGAAGGGGTGGAACTAGATAAATATTTCCCAAACTACAGTTCCACAAAATCCTGCCCCTCAAAAATATGGTTCCATGGTATTTAATAATTTTAACTAGGTTTCTCTATTTCAGGATTTCTCATGGCCTTTATAATGCTAATATGAGCAGTGAATCTCCAAGAGGGCGATAAAATGCACAGTATTTCCCAAATTTATTTGACCATGGGACCTTTTTTCCAAGGAGAACCTATTAACATTTCCCACAACTGGTGCTACTCAGAACATTCTTGGAGAAATGATGGACTGCATGGATATTTAAGACTCCTTCTGGCTCTCATCTTATTTGAATAATTTTATTTTGTGTATTCCTCCAAACTCCTCTGGGAGCAGCAGACTGGTAAATAATTTGAGGGGGATGGAAATGTATGCTTATTGACAAGTGCTATCTAAGTACGAGGACAAGCTCCCCACACGTCGGAGGTTGTTGCTGAATCAGTGCAACGCTTTTCCTGCTATGTTATTTAAAGTGCTGGCTGGCTGTGTTCTTTCCATCTGGATGCTCTCTTTGATGGGTTGAGTTTAAAAACTTAAATGAGGGAGAGGCTCTCGGTGATTAGGCAAATGACATATGTCTATGACTTTGAAGAACTCTCATGTGGGGCTCAGAATGGATCTCTGCCTCCCCACCCCACCCCCACGTCCCCCTTTGTCTTTCCAAGGCACCCTCCCCCGACCAGGCTTGCTTCTATGCAGAGGAGGGGCTCTGAGGATGAGGCCAGAAATAGGACTCACAGCATATGCAGTGGCAGGAAAGGAGCCCTGACCCCTACCTGCTGGCTGGATGGGGGGATTCTCATCACTTACTCTGATGTCATCTGGGTGACGAGCTGGAGGGAGGTGAAGCCAGCGGTGAGGAAGCTGTCCCTGTACTGAACCATTTTGATGGCACTGAGCCAGTCGTCCACGGTGGTAAAGGCCGTGAAGTCGGGGATGGAGCGGTCGAGCAGAGGCTGGGAAGGCCTGGAGAGACAGAGGGGAGCAGGTGACCTCAGAGCTGCAGAGGCACATGGACAGAGCCCATCTTTGGCTTCACGGAGACTTCGCTGATGGCAGCATCCCTCACGGTTTGAGGTTCACAGTGGAGCCCCAGGATAACCCGTCTTTCTTTACAAAATCCTAAATTGGTGTGACTCCTAAAGTCAGAGGGCCTGTCCCCCACTTCTGGGCATTGTCACAGGTCAGTCAACCCAGACAAGCAGACTGATACAGGATTCGGTCTGCAGGGAAGGGGAGGCTCCCAACTCCTTTGTAAACTGAAATCTGAGCGCCTCACCATCCAAAGATACAGTCCTTTAAAAAATATGGACAGTTCACCACAACCTCCCCAATCTACTGGTAACATTTTGTTTTCCTGATTTCATCCTCAGCTACTTGAAAAAATGGACCAGTGGTGGCACTGACTTTCTCTGGCACATTCTCAGAGCAGACTCCCATGTACTCAAACCAGAAATCAGGGTGCATCTTGACATTTCCCTCATCCTCAATACCCATATGCAATCCTTCACCAAATCATAAACATTTTGCCTCCTACATCTCTCAGACTCACCTACTTTTTTGCACAACCATTACCTTTATTTAAGACACTATCTTCTCTATCACAATCGTTGCAATATTCTCCTACCTGTTTTTCTTCATGCATGCTTGTTCCCTCAACATAAAGTTC
>JAQIFY010005264.1:0-11156 GCA_028533085.1 Varecia variegata | reverse complement strand
CAAGCATCCAAGTCTCTCTCTCAAGACAATGCAGTGGGCCGGGCGTGGTGGCTCACGCCTGTAATCCTAGCACTCTGGGAGGCCGAGGCGGGAGGATTGCTCGAGGTCAGGAGTTCGAGACCAGCCTGAGCAAGAGCGAGACCCTGTCTCTACTAAAAATAGAAAGAATTATCTGGACAACTAAAAATATATATATATATATAAAAAATTAGCCAAGCATGGTGGCGCATGCCTGTAGTCCCAGCTATTCAGGAGGCTGAGGCAGGAGGATTGCTTGAGCCCAGGAGTTTGAGGTTGTTGTGAGCTAGGCTGACGCCACGGCACTCTAGCCCGGGCAAAAGAGCGAGATTCTGTCTCAAAAAACAAACAAACAAACAAACAAAAAAACCAGACAATGCAGTGAGGAACGATGAGGTAGGAAGGGGCTAGAATAGCAGCACCCCCCTACTCCCCAAGAAAGGAGGGGCCTGAGGGCTGCAGGCAGAAGGGAAATCAGTTTAGTCCTTTCTTCTCAATTCGGTTCTGTGCTCATGATTATAAAATATTGTTTCATTTCTGATTCCAAAAGTGATGCTTTCATACTCATTTCAGAAAATTAAAAAGATATGAAAAACAAAGACAAAAATGCTCTTATCTTACACACACACACACACACACACAGAGAGAGAACAGAGTAGAAAGAAGGGTGAAGAACACTGGCTTTGGAGTCAGGCCGATTTCCACTTCCACCTCCCCAATAGGCTTCCAGTAAATTGTTCCTCTCGGAGCCCTGGCACCCTGATTAATAAGATGTGTCTCATGGGATTGTCTGGACAACTATATGAGAAATTTTCATAGAGTTTCTAATACAACTCCTGGCCCTAATAAGCCCTCAATAAATTCCAATTGTAATGTTGCAGTTGATAAATTCTTTATCTGAAAGATCTAAATTTTTTTTTTTTTTTTTGGAGACAGAGTGTCACTCTGTTGCCTGGGCTAGAGTGCTGTGGCATCAGCCTAGCTCACAGCAACCTCAATTTCCTGGGCTCAAGCGATCCTCCTATCTCAGCCTCCCAAGTAATTAGGACTACAAGCACGTGCCACCATGCCCGGCTAATTTTTTCTATCTTTAGTAGAGATGGGGTCTTGCTCTTGCTCAGGCTGGTCTTGAACTCCTGACCTCAAGCAATCCTCCTGCCTCGGCCTCCCAGAGTGCTAGGATTACAGGCGTGAGCCACTGCACTTGGCCATGAAAGATTTAAATTTGCCTCTGTTGTATACGTAAGAGATGGTGGTTCCTGCTCCACTGAAATGGAATCAGGTCATCTTCTCACTGAGGACTCCCTGAGGTCAGAGAAGAAAAGAAGGGACAGTGACTCCAAGGCCAAAGCTGATGTTTTCCCAGGATGCAGTGTTGATTTGGGATTTTCCCACAAGTTTGAATCAGGCCTCTCCAGGAGAGCCATGTGCTAGATGTGCCAGGATGGGACTGCACGAGGTGCCGCCGCCTTTCACTGGGGCCTCTGCCATCAGTCTGCCCTGGCCCTTCCATGTTTCATTGTCTGTTGGGATATGTCTACATCTGCCTCTCTATCTCCCTGCAGCGCTCCTCGCCTGCTGTCTGATCTGATTGCCTTGTGCCCCAGCCCTGTGTTGCCAAATATACAACCTCAGCCCTGCTCAGTGCTGCACCCCCAGCGCAGATGATGAGACTATTTTTAGTGCGGATGCATGGAACCCAGGCATGACTTTAATAACTGGGTCTGGCTCAGTGCAGCAAGAATGTCTCTGCATTCTGCATGACTGAACAGCTAAGCTGAAAAGGGACAGAAGTAAAGCCAGTGGGAGGTGACCAGACAGAGAACAGCGCTCAGTTTGCAGAGGCTCAAAGGGCACATTTCTGGAAAGGCACAGAAGCCCCCACCATACTCCAAAGATGAGGGTGCACCTCTGACCTTGCAGGCTTCCACTGATGACCCATTACGTTTCGTTATCCATCAATTTATGTGACTTGTACTTGTCTGTATTTTCAATCAGGGTTTGGAGAAGGTGGGAGTGGATGCTAATTGTGGTAGAAGAAATGTGTTCTGAAAATAAACCCCAAAGTGGATAAAGCCACACTTACCTCTAGCAGGTGAAGGTCTGTGATGTGCCTTGCTCGTTCTTGGTTCTGTGGGCGGGGGGGGGAGGTGAAGATGACATAGAAGGTGGCCACTAATTGTACTTCGGGGCTTCTTAACCTCTGCAGTCCTGACATTTTGGGCCAGATCATTCTTTGTTGTGGGGGCTGTCCTGCGCATTGCAGGATGTTAGCAGTATCCCTGACCTGTCCCCACTAGATGCCAGTAGCATCTCTACTCCTAATGTGACAACCAAAAATGTCTCCAGACACTGCCAAATGCACCTCTCCCCCCAGCGAAAAACACTGGTTCTCTCCATCGGATGTTAAGTAACAAGTCAAGATGTGAGCACGGACATGCCAAAGAAACCCTGTGGATGGTTAGGACCACTGGGGCCAGAGGCAGGCTGGGTGCAGTGTGGGCTGGAGTGACAGAAGGCCCTGGGGAGGGGGGTGTTGGCGTGGAGCTTGGGGAGGGATTCGGGGATGGGTAGATTTCAGTGGATAGAAGGTTTTGGGTAGGAGGGAAGGCTCTGGGTCAGCAAGGGAGGAGAGTGCTGGAAGGGTGGTAACGACCCTGAACTAACTGCAGATGATGTACACCAGCATCCATGCTTTAGCTACTGCAGGGTTTAATGAGAAAGTCTCAGCTTCTCCCTCAGTAGAGTTTGCAGATTTGTTTTGAGACTGTGCTCGTATAATCCCATGGGCCATGTCTTTCCAGCGTCTCCATCCTTTGGGCGTCTTCCCAGGTGCGAAGGAGCCTAATCTCTGGGTTAGGAACTGGATCTCTACGCCGTGTTTCACACTGAAGCACTAAGCCCTGGACTTGGTGACATGCTGGTAAATGTTTAACAACTGGCTCTCCGTGGAAAATGCCCTGATTGTAGCCTGTGCCAATTTCCATGGTGTAAATACCCCCACCAAGGGCACTTACAAGCTACCAGTAAACAAACAACTGGCTGGCAAAATTCCCGAATGCTTAACATTCAGCTCCCATGAGCAAGTATCAGCTGCCTCCAGCCCACCACTGCCTGCATGTTTCTCTGTGAGTCCTGTAGAGAACGTTTTCTTTAGCAGTTCAAACAAGAGGTATTACATGCTCACAATGGAGCCAACCTACCAGTGCAAAACATAGATACAAAGAGAAAAATCCTTTTCCCAGTAAAACATGTCTCACTGTCCAGAGAGCGGTGCCATTTTCAGCTTGATGAGGTACAATTCTAGTGACCCTGATACAGCCCAGTGTGTGCCCATCTTGTGCGCAACTCCTAGCAGACCCAGCCTGGTGCTTCCACAGTGTCTCCTCTTGCAGTTGTACCTGATTTTATTATCAGTTTTCATCTGAAACCACCAGAAAATAGGACCATTTTGTTTCTGTTTCTTGGCCAGGAATCGCTTGATCCTGAAAGTCTTGCAAGGAGACACGTTGTGGAAGGGGCCAACCGCATCTCCCGCGGTGGCAGAGACGGGGAGAGAGAGCCTCAGGTGGCATGCCCGTCCACAGTGGCCTCTCATTTGTTCAAACCTACTGTGGTTTTCATTTCTGACATCAGCACCATTTTTATTTTTGGCCTAATTAAAAAATTTTTTACTTAAATGAATTATTTAAGTGGGGGCTTTTTTTTTCCTAAATTGTCATACAGCTTTTTCAGATGGCTTTTTAATCATTGTGATATTTTAACAACGTGAATAGCTATGACTAACTACTCCTGTCTTCCCTGCTAATCTGCAGGCTTCCCATGAAATGGACCACCTTGTGAAGAAGTGTCTGGTATGTATCAGGCCCTCGGTGCGCACGTGTTGGGTGGGCAGATGGAGAGATGCTTTGGCTTTCGCTCTCTCTTCCCTTCCTTACGTGATTCTAACGGCAGGCTGCCTCGCAGCAGCCCCGGCAGGCTGGAGAGGGTGCTGTTTGTGAAGTCCCTAGGAGGGAAGCGTGCAGCCTCAGCCTGGGCCCAAAGGTGCTGAATGAAGGGGCATCGAAGCCTCCAGCCTGGTCCCCAGAGAGGTTTACACGCGGATGAGCCACCCCCATACCTAGGGATGGCTTGATCCAAACCACTTTAGAACTCAAACCTCGAGGCCATATTGAGCTGGGTCGGTCCTTATTGTCAGCATTTCAAACTGAAACATCCAAGTATTCCTTTATCAGGGGGTAATAAGTAGAAACGAAGCCCAAACAAACATCTGAGTCAGTTTGGCAGCCTTGCAGGTGTGGAGCTGTTATCGAGAAACAGGGACAGGCACCAGCCCAGCCCTAGGACTCTCAGCCGGCACCCCGAAATCAAACAGGCGCAGGCTGCTTACACTCCCTTAATAAAGCACTGCACTCATCTGGCATGCGGACACGTCTGTGTCTACGTCCTCACAGCTCTGCTTGGCCAACAGCCTTGTGCCTTCACCCACCTGCCCAGCCTCAATTCCTGCACTGACAAAGCCTCCTTGGCACTCCCTGTGGCACTCAGGGGGTGCTTCTCTCAGAGACATAGTCCTGGGTCACACCGAGGTACAAGTTCACGTGTCATTTCAAATCCTTTTCTGGCTGATTCCTCTACGAGCGAGCGTAGTGACCTGCCCCCGACTGTGTGTGGCCCACCCCTTCTCAAGCCTCTTGCAACTCCTCTCACAAGGTGTCTGCTCCTGCAGGCTGCTTTACGGATGTCCCTGGAAAGGCCATACCTGCCAAACCTGGCGTCGCCCTGCAGGCATTCGCCCAGCGGCCCCGCCATTGTGCTCAGAGTAACTCAAAGGCGTGTGCGGGTGCTGCATTGGGACGCAGCTTACTGAGTTCCCCACCGAGTTTCTCTGCCAGGAACAGCTGGAGCCCAGGAGTGGCAGTCTGACCTTCAAAGAGCCTTCGGGTCTTTTTCAATGAAATGTGGGGTGATGATCAGTGTCCACGTGACAGGTACCACTGGGCGGGGGATCCCTACTTCTGCCAGCCCAACCTGACCAGTGGAAAGTGTAGGGTTACATGTTGTTGGGAAACCACCAAGCTCCTCTTTGAGTTGGAAGAAACAGAGGGACTCTGGGGATAAGATTTAAACACTGATACATAAGCAATTAAAAATAATTTTTTAAAGTGCTGCCACTTAGTGAGCCCTTATGATGTGCCAGGACATTGGAAACAAACGGCTCCCTCTGCAATTATGCAACGGGCCCTGTGGTCAGACACTGTGCTAAGAGCTGGACAGATGTTTATTTTTCACAACCCTCTGAGAGGGGTTTTATCCTCGTTTAATAGGTAAGAACACTGGGACTTGGCTAGACAAATCCGACATGCAGGGGCCAGCAGCCAGGACACAGCACAGCTGGGACAGAAGCCAGATCTGCCAGCTCCAAACTCCAAACATGTGGCCACCGAGCAATGACACTGTGCTGGGGTCCCCAGGGGAGAAGTGCCGCCCACTCTCTGGTGTAAGAGCTTGTGTCCCACTGAGGCTAAGCAGAAGCACGTGGCCTCTGGGCACAGAGCGTGACGTGAGCGCGATGCTGGCAGGTGGGCACTGGGCTCTGCCGTTTCTAGTTGTACAGCCCTAGCCTGGTTGCCCTCTCTGGGCCTCAGCTTCCTCATCTGTAAAAGGAACAGAAAGATGATGATAGGACCAACTTTATTGGATTCTTCCGAGGATTAAAGCAGTTAAAAGTATAAAGTGCTTAGACCAGTAAGGAGTCAATCAATGTGCGCAAGGATTATTTGAAAATGGGTGCTCGGTTTAAGATAAACAAGCAGTGCTGAAGTCTTTAACTCCTTTCCACCGAAAACAAACACTGCGGCAGTTTCAGGTGAGGTGTGCTCCCTGGCAGTTTCAGGTGAGGTGTGCTCCCTCCCCTTCCACAGATCTCGGAGACTGGGGCCGTGCTGGGCAGGGCACAGACTCGGGGGCCGACACCCCAGTGCTGGGGCTCGCACCCACTGCAGGGCACAATGCATCTGCAGAGGAGGAGAACTCCCACTGTCAGAACAAAAGACACGCAGAGGAGGAAGTGATGTCCCCTGACTCTAGAATGCAGCCCTCTATGCAGGGCCAAACCTGTTCTGTTCTCTTGTGGTCCCCAGAGCAGCAGTGAAAGCGTCACAGCTTGGGCCCAATTATTGGAGGCTCAGGAGGGCTTCCGGCTGCACTCGGAGTCACCCCTGCTAAATCTGTTGACAGACCAAGGCGGGGCTGGTGCCAGCACTACTGATAGAGATGGCCATGGGCCCCTTGACTGTCCCCTGCATAGAAAGGGAATGGAGCTGTCTCTGATCTCAGGTCTCTTGGGGGACAATGGGCAGGAGGGGAGAGGTTCCATTAGGGCCAGGAAGGGCGGGGCTCACCACATGCCTTTGGTGCTCCCGTGATAGCAGAGAGGAGGCCTGGCGCCTGTGGGCTGTGACAGCATCCCAGCACTTAATCCCTTCACTTCCCCCACCCCCAAACCCAATTCAGCATCAGGGGACTCCCTGGGCTTCTCCAACAATCAGGCCCCTTCTCAGATAATACTGGAAGGTGGAAGGGGAGGGGGGAGGAGGAAGCCGGCAAAAGTGCCCCATTTGTGGCCAGAGCTGGGGTGGGGTGGGCAGGAGTCTGGAGAAGGGCAGGTGTGGAAACAGCCCAAAGGCAAGCGGACAAACCCACGGGATGGAATATATTCAGCAAGAAGAAGAAAGGAGCTATCAGGCCACAAAAAGACACAGAGGAACCTCAATGCATGTTGCTAAGTGACAAAGCCCATCTGAAAAGGCTACATACTCTGTGATTCCAGCTATTAATGTATAACACTCTGGAAAAGGCAAAGCTACAGAGACAGCAAAGAGACCAGTGGCTGCCAGAGTTCCAGGGCGGGGGATGGATATGTGGCGTGCAAGGCCATTTTTAGATCAGAGAAACTATTCTGTTTGCTACTGTAATGTGATATATGCCGTTACATACTTGTCAAAAACCCACAGAATGCATAGCACAAAGAGCAAACCTTAATGTAAACTTTGGACTGTAGCTAATAATAACGTATCAATACTGGTTCATCAATTGTGACAAAGGCCCATGCTAATGCGGCATATGAGTTAGAGCAGGGAGGGTGCAAGGGAGGGGGACACTCTTGTCCTTTGTGCCTAATTTTTCTATAAACCTAAAAATGCTCTTACAGATAATTAAGTCTATTAATTAAAGAAACAACAATAAAAAAAGTAAAAATCGAAACCAAAGCCAGCAAAGCAAACACCGCGTGGGCTGGGCTGCAGTGAGAACAGCTGCCCCGGGCCCGCTTCCTGGGCCACTGGCTGCTGGACCAGGAGCAGAAAGGGGCAGTGAGGTGCGGCCGCCACTCAGCGCCCAGGCCCTGGCTCAAACCCAGTCACCCTCACAAAGGTCATTTGATTGGATTTCTTTTTCCCTCGTTTCATTTAAGGAGCCCTTTCTTTCCACAGTTTTGGTGACAAAAAAAAAAAAAAAGAGATCTGGCTGAAAGTATTTGGGGCACCCGGCTGGTGAATGTAGAGGAGGTTTTGACTTTAGATGAGGCACCAAAAGTGATGTGCTCAGCTTGGCAGCATCCTTCACTGACTCTATTTTTTTTTTTTAAAGGCAGGGTCTCGCTGTGTTGCCCAGGCTGGTCTTGAACTCCTGGGTGCAAACGATCCTCCCAAGTAGCTGGGACTGCAGGCACACACCTCTATGCCCACGTGCACCTCTTGACTTTGAATGCTAACTCAGTCACTTTCCATCCAGCCTCAGCTGTCACATTCCACATTTCGATACCTGCAGAGGCACAGCCTGAACCCACTGGAATGGGCAGTGCTGATTCCCAAGCACCCCCAGTTCCCCAGAAGAGGGCTTCCTTCCTGTACCCCAGATCAGTGATGCCAGGGACCCCAAAAGGATGGTGCATCAGCTCCGGGCCCAAGAAGCCACTTGGTTCACACTGCTTGGCGACGGGTGGGTTCTCGATACTGGTCCACATTGAGTGATGTGGAAAGAGGAATAAACCCTCAGCTTCCTTGGGAAAGTGGAGTAACCTAGATTTAAGCTCATGACTTACCTTTTCACTATTTGTTTTTATACTTTTACATTAATGTGAAGCATGAAGTTGATACGTGAGTATGGGTTTTGAACTCAGAAAATGCTGAGTCTGGATCCCATCTATTTACTTACTGGTGGGAACTTTAGGGAGGGAGGAAATGCTGTCATGCTGTTAGAATTCCTGTCCTGCAGAGGGAACTAGTAAGTGTGCAGAAGCACAAAGGTTGCTCCCAGGCCAGAGACAGTCTGTTGGAGACAGGGGCGGCTGGGAAGGAGGAGATAAGTAAAGACTTTATAGAGACGCCAGGTGAGTGGATGGGGCCTGAGGGGCGCCTCTATAGGGTCTCAAGGAGTGGGTGTAAAAGGCGTGGGAAAGGCGAGGTAGTCAGGGTCCCCAGAGCACACCCCCGCGGAGACGCATTCGAAGTGGCACAACCCATGCAGCAGGGGATCCGTGCCGCGCTCTCACTGCAGCCAGGCAGGTTAATCTCTGTTTATTTTTTCAAAACAAAACTAAAAATCACCACTCAAAATATTTGAGAAGAGTGCTCGATCACAGTTAAAAGCTCTCTGTAATGTGCCGCTGGAACGCCACGTCCTGGTGGTCAGAAATGAGCACTCAGGCTCTGCTCAGCCAGGGCCTGGCCCCCGGAGCTGCCTCTCTTTCCCTCTCCCCTCTGGTACCGTGCCCCTGCTGCGGCCAGCCCGTCAGCAGCGACAGCCAGCCCGGTCCTGCTGAGGCCAGCGGCGTCCACAGAGTACATTTCTGTCCTACGCTGGGCTTCTGCTGTGACCGCCTGGTGTAGCGAGTGCCCAGCACGCCCCCGCCCCCATTGGAGGTCCTGAACCGTCCACGGAGAAGGAAGCGGGTCAAGGCCCACGTGCTGATGCTCTCAGAATGAAGATTAAAAGGTAGTTCTGTCCCTGAATCTTCACCCGGAAGGGCCAGCTCCTGTCTGTGTCCTCCTGGGATCAGGGGGTGCAAAAATCGATTTGGTGTCATCATCGCTCGTGCTTGATGTTGGCTTCACTTCGCTCCAAGGTGACCCCGTTGCCATTCCGAGGGCCCTCCTTCCTGCTCCAGTCCTTTTCGGTGTAAAACTCCGCCAGCACAGGGCAATGTTCGGAAGCCACTCCACCCCAAGACCAGTTATCCGGAATCCAGGGGTTCGTGAGACCCTCTCTCACTACAGCCCAGTGACCTGAAGGGAGAGGGAAAAGAGAGCCAGAAATCAGGACAGGGGCTGGGTGGGATGCTGGGCTGGCAGGTGGGGGCCGACGCCACATGTCTGCAAGCCAGGGTGCCCTGACAGTGCTGCTCCGGTAGCTGGCTGGCCTGCGCAAACAAAAGGTCGTGGCCAATTTGATTTGCCACATGAACGAGGGTTGATGCATTTAGGCCCTGACACTACCCAGAGGTCAGGCCTCTTGCCCGTGCAGACACGCACTAGCACGCGGCTGACCTCATTTAGGCTCTGCTACTGACTCAACCAGCAAGGCAGGGACACATGGCTCATAAAGATGCCCAAAGTGAAGGTCCTATTTTTGCAAAGCAAAAGACACCAAAAAGGGAGAAAATAAATTCTTTCTATAGAAAGGGTAAAAAAGAGAAAATTACAGAGGTTAGTAAGAAAGTAAATGTATTTTAAAAATAAAGATTTAGAAATATGAAGCAGGACGTACATTTAAAAACAATAACAAATAGTTATAGAAACAGTTACACAACAGTTAGAAGGCACTGTGCGGTCCCCAGTGATGGTCAGTGTCAAGGTCAGTGTAAGATCTACAGAGGCCTGGATCCTGGGCTGAGCCCTGGAGGACCCAGCTGACAGTTATGTGACGGGGTAACTCCTCCCTGCACCTCAGTTTCTACGACTTAACAGTAAGGGCTTCCTTCCAGCCCTGTGGGCTGGGCTTCCCCAGCTGTCTCTGTGTGGACAGGTGCCTTCCCCAGGCACCTTCCTGAGAGCCCTCCCGGGAGCCTGGGCTGGCGGCAGGCTGGCCTCTGCTCCTGGCCAACAGCACGTTTCTGCTAACTGTGTCTCGCCTAGTTTGACGATTGTCACTCCTCTGAGACCCACTTCCTTCATCATTTGGATCCTCCCATGACAGAGTCCAACAGCAAATCAGTGCCCAGAGAGAGGTAGGAGAAACAGGTGACCCAGTCGAGACTGGAAGTCCTCGTCCTGAGGATCTCTGCCCTGGATGCATGTCAGACTCTCTTGCAGTGGAACCCAGGCATTGGTACTTTTCTTCTTTTTAAATTTCTCATTAAAGCATAGTATGCACATGTGGAGACACTGTAAAGCTTCAAGCAGAGTTTAGAACCACTATTCCATTCTTACCTTTCATCAAAAGATCCTACTGCCTCTGCCATATTGCTAACTAATTGTCTCCTGACACAGCAGGTTAGTATTTTGGGGGAGGATGACTGTTTTTCAGGGCTGAGATGACCCACCACATCCTGATCCTTGTGGAGCACTGAGCACTTCTCCCATTCTTTCATGACACATCTACCCAGACAGCGTGCTGGTACACCACATTCCACCATATGGTGCCTGAACCTTTGATAAATGTTTGCTGAATGAATTAGGGCAAGTTATCAGCTCATCCCTGAATCAGGACTCTGCAAGCCTATAACCAGGTTTGCCTTGGACACACCCCATTTTCCCTTGTAGATCAGTGGATGCCTTTTAATTATTTGTCACCCCCCTTTTAAAGTGTCTCCGAATGATAATTATACAGTAACCCACAAAAGAAGGAGGATAATTTCTGTCAGTTCAGACATGTTCCTCTAACTCTACTTCTGAACAGGAGAAAGAACAAGTGAGTTCTGCCATACCTGTGAAAATTTTCTTTAAGCTTTTACTGATCCAGATGTTGTCCAGAGACTTTGAGCCTTGAGGATTCTTGGTGCTGATGTTGGTGAAGGTGTGTGCAGGGATCAGGTGGTGGAATTTTTCTTTCCTCAGCATATCATAGTCGTTGCTCTCTGGCCCTTGGCCGAAATCCCCTAAAATAATCACATCTTTTTCTCCTGGAAGTGGAAGGAA
>JAQIFY010005263.1:0-11156 GCA_028533085.1 Varecia variegata | reverse complement strand
ATGTGCACTGTTGGGGGAATGGACACCCTTGAGGCTCAGTCTCGGGGGGTTGGGAGGGGCATGGGCAATATACTTAACCAGAACGGTTGTACCCCCATAATAAGCTATAATAAATAAATAAATAAATAAATAAAAAGAACTTTTAAAAACTTAGTTTCTTGACCTTTAAAATGGAAATATGATTATCTATATCACACATTATTATGCAAAGAAAATGAATTAAAATGTACAAAAAATCCTAACATATTTCTGGCACATAGTAAATGCTCAAAATGCCGATCATACTGAAAAGAGATACAGTAAATTCTACAAAACTTTGTCTTGGCCTCGATGTTCATCTGTGAAATATTTCACATCCTGAACATGAGGTGGAAATGAAAGAAAAACCTTGCAATTCTACAAATGTATTCATGTTTAAATTGGACCAAGACATTTTACGTGTTAATACAGCCTACTGGAAACTGAAAAAAAAAAAAATTCTCCATCTTTAAGCATTTATTTCTTGATATAACAATAGAATGTTGCATCATTTCAGTAAAAATGCAACCAGTAAAAGCAGCAGCTATTCTGTGATTGATAAAAGCTTTGGGAACAGGGTTCTGTTTGACAAAATCAGTCTGCATAGTAGGGAGAGGGATATTATGCTTTCCTGCTGAGGGGATGTTCAGGTACAGAAACTACCCACGGTGGAATGATAGTCTATAGATGCTCAGAGTCTGCTCACCTAGAGGAGGCAGCTACTGTCAGAATCTCTGGGAAAGTGAGAATTCTAAATGGGGTGTGCTGGCTTACAGAGGGGTTATACAACTTACTTTCTATTCTCTGTTACTCCACTGATGCCTACTGGGCACCGACTGCATGCCAAGCTTTGTGCTAAACCTATATATACACATACACACACACACACATATATGACTCAAGTCATTAGGAAATTCATTCATTTCCCAAAGAAGTCAATGTCTCTCATTTCTGGACCTTAAAGTATGGTAATTTCTTTTCTATACACCTTTTTTGTACATTTGACCAATTCCTACCCCTCCTTCGGGTATCACCTTGACATTCCCTTCATAGAACTTTCTGACTCCCAGTGGGCAGACATCCCATGTAGGGTACTGGCAAGGCAATTAATGTCTATGTACTGTCTGCACAATCTTCTTCCAATGGAAAATTCACATATACCTGCCAAGCCAAAAACTGAGAGCAGTGTTCTCTACTCTCTCCCACTGACTGCATGAAAAGATGGAGTCAAGGAAAGGTGGTAGTTATTTATAGTAGGTCTACTTCTATATTCTTATAAAAATGTATGAAGAAGACTTTGGTGCCAAATTTTGAAGGGTTTCACACATCAGCTACCTAGCACCTTTTTATCTTTCATTTTGGATGCCAGTTATCAGTTGTGGAGCTATAGAAAAGTCTCTCTTAACATGTTGTCAGATTGACTTAACTATCTACTCGTTACATGACATATTACAGGAGGATAAGAACCACTTCTTTTTATGTCAGTATTATATTCTGTTTGCCATAATGCCAAGTACACAGGAAGTGCTCAATAAATATATATTAAATGAAATTTAGAGAAGTGAAACATCTAGTCCAAAATCAAAAGCTCTATTTGGAAACATAGTTTCTGATTTTAGTAATCTTATACTAATATTCCTGAAAATAAAATGTGTTATGCATATTGATCTTTTTCAGTTAGTAATGACTTCCTTAAAAGCTTGGTTTTACTGTAGACAATACAGACACAATAGTTTTATATTAAAATAATTAGCAAATGTACAGCACTGTTACCATCTATGATTCATTAATTTTAATATTAGAGAAAATACTCTCTGATATGTCTTTTTATAAAATTTCAGAAATCAAAGAAATACACCACAGTAACAAGTAGCATTAATTTGAAAAATGCAACTTACCTCCACGACTGAAATTTCCAATCTCATTTGGGCCACTATTGCTATTGTTTACTGGCAAGCTGGTAGCTGGCCATGAATCAGCAAGCCATGGATAATTGGGATCACCAGCATTTAGAAGACCTGGACGGCTAAAATAGAAATTAGATGGAAATCAACCCATGGGGCTCAATGCAGGATTTTGACACCTGTCTCATGCACTAAAAAGGGTGAAGGAATTTAAGAATATTTTAATTGACTTCAAATTAAAATGTGTAGGCTCCCAAGAATAAAGGAACTTCTACAGTTCATTAAGGCTATATATAGATCAACACTGACAGTGGAAACAGAGAGGCCTTGCCTGGGATTCTCCTGATATTTAAATGAATTCAGGGGTACGCTCTGAAAATGATGGGAATCGGTAGCATCATAGGATCCCGAAACAAGGTTTGATGATAAATTGGCACCTCACAGGAACAATTGCTCAAAGTGACTGCTCAGTATCAGCCATTTCCAGGACTTTCGGTTATTCCTTCCTCAATTCCTGCATCTTCCATATGTATCTGTCCCCTCTAGGATGTAACTCTTGTTATGAGCCCTCACGCTTGATTTAGAGGCAAGGAACTTGAAGGAAATTAATGAACAGTATTTATACTGTTTCATCAAGAGCACATTTCCAAGTCCTCTAAGTTGTAAAATATCATGGGTATATAAAGGGTTTTTTTAAGATTGTAAAAGATGCCCTGTGATCTGATCCAGCATGAGTATATTCTAGGAGGAAAACTTCCTTCACATCACATTTAATAAAGAACTCCCTTCTTTAATATAAAAGATGAGATTCTGATTCCTTTCCAGATTACTAGCATAGTTACAGAGAAATAGAACATCTATAATCATTGTACTTGTTTTGTTTGATAGACCCCTTCTGGTACAATCCCTAAGAGAAACATGTGTTTCTATGGAAACTGCAATAAGAAGATCCAACTGCTTTCTTGCTACATCCACTAGCTCTCATTAGACTTAATCTCTTTTTGCTAAAATATTGATTAAATGGGAGATTGGAAGTTATTACCAGAGCCTAATTACAATCTCCATATTGGCAAAGGGAAAATAGATAAGGATATATGAGTTTGTTATCAGCTTTTATCAATTTCAATTGAGTATCCAAAGTTGTGGAATCCAGACCTATCAATCTACAGACTATTCATCATCCATGAATCATTTACTTTGTGATCGATTATGTGTAATTGTTCACTCACAGCAATTTAGTGAGAGCCAATAAGGAGTCTTAAACAACAGCAACTTCATTTGCTAATGTCTAATTAATGCAATAAACATCCCGCTAACAAATGAACACATTCCTTGTGATATTTACTACTAATTTCTTCAGGGGCATCTGGGAGATATGAAACATCTGGACTTGATTCCTCTAAAGTGCACAACAGATAGATCATTAAACCTTGTGGTAAGCCATTTAATTCCTCCTAGAATTCTCAGACTTCTAAGTGATCGTTTATTACAATAATAGCCTCTTACTATAGAGTTTCTCCAGTCCTGATTAAAAATAATAATAAAAAAGAATTTCCTTAGCATACCTTCCATTGCTCATTAGTCCTCCATCGCCTCTCTGAAATGTGACTGTAAAAAAAGAAAGACATACACACTCAAGTAGTCAATATTAATTACGATTAATAACTACACATTGGCCCTTAGTTTAGATCTGAGGCCTCTGGGAATTTTAACAAAATATAATTAACATAATTGTACAGAGAGTAACAGGCAGTGGTTTGGCCCAAGGCAAAGTCATCATTTGCTCCAGTTTTAATAGGTCATTTCAAAATTCTTCAAGCCAAATATATGGTTAAGTTAAAGCAGCAATCTGTATTTAGATGTCAAGCACAGTTACAACCAGTATATATAGTGATATTGGAAAATCAACATAGCATTAATGTGGATTCATCAAATCAAGACTTTTAATTGTATCACAAGTGTCCTAATTGGAAAGCATAAGGCAAAACATTCATAATAGAAATTGAAACAGAATAGTTCAAACAGGTTATATCCTTCCAAAGAAACAAGAGAAGCAAGTATTTATTAACTACATATATTTTTTATCATCACAAATCCTCCTGGGGACCCTTATAAGCACTACAAGTTGAACAGTTACAATTGTAATAGACATTAACTATAATTAATGGAAAATAATATGCTCATGGAAAGGAAATTTCCAAATAATCAATACTAAATATATTCCAATTGTACTTAGTGATAGCAAACTCAAATCCTCTATAAAATATGGAATTTAGCAACACCAACAAGCATCTCTTATAGCCACCATCACTGGTGAATCCACTCTCTCCAGTCAAAAGTTTCCATTCTACAAAACCAACAACATGGAAGTGCATTACAAGGACTGGCAAAAGAATGTGAATGTCAGTTTAGGTCCATCATCCCTTATCCAAAACCTTTGCAGCAAAATGTATTTAGATTCCAAAATGATTCAGATCTGATAAAGGTAATATACTTTGAATACTACAAAGAATGTCTGAAACAGAAAACTATATTCAAAGTTATTTCATTTTTCTGTAGTGGAATGTGAATATCATGGATTTGATTAGTGGGATAAATAAGGTCTATAAGTAGCTTCCCATTAATTTGGATCAAATTTTGCCACTGAATTACTCAACTAAAAAATTATGGAAATGAAATTTGGTGTTTAGAAGTATATGGATTGCAAAATTGTAATAGACTTCTAATTGTGACCCAAATTAGTATGGATTGGCTCAATCAATCACTGAGGAGCAAGTAAATAATACCATTTTCACAGCTGTGAACCCAATATGTCCTATCTTTTGAAGACATTGATTATATTTGCTATAATGGTTTTCACTTGGTGAGGACAGGTAAAAATAAATGAAATTTTTAATGAGTTTATTCATATTTTGAGCAAACAAGATATATTGCCACTTAAAGTATGCACATAGTGAATCTTTTTAATTTTAATAGCTGTCCATGATTCATCTGTTTCTTAAGTTTGGGCTAGCACATACGATTACTCTTTAAATTTTGTAAATTTCCAAATGAAGTTCCCCAGTTCCTCCTTTTAGGTCGTCTAATAACATTATCTCCCATGACACCATAATCAGGCAACATGATTATGACTCCAAAGATCTTCATGAGACAGTGAAATATATTAGGGCTTTCAGAAACATCTTGTTTGTATCTGAAATATATTACTTTATCAATTTTACATGTAACATCTCAAATGCATTGTAAAACAATCCTGACATAACCTTTGCATTTGCCTAGGACTGGATGCAGACATGCGCTCAGAGAAGATGAAAAAATATAGATGACTAAAGGCTCACTTAGGTGCTGGGAATCAGGAATCAGCAGTGCATCTGTACCACGTTGTACCCTTTGATAGCTGTTTTTAACAAAAAATAATCTGAAACAATTAATGACAAAAAATTTAGCACTGGAGATACTAAATAAAGGCCTGTTTAGGGGACACACACACAAACAAAATGTGAAAATGGTATAGCTAATTAGTTTTCCATCTGATGTGAGTGTTTTTTTAATGGACTAGCAACTGATTGTTTCACTCTGTTAAAAGAGAGTTACGATTGACAAAACAGACAAAAAGATATAAAAAAAGAAAAGAACATAAAAAAATAAAAAAATAATAAAAAAAAGAAAAAAAAAAGAGTTACGATAATGCTATGAATATCATTGTGAATATGCAAATGGGCAGAGCTCAAAGGCTACACCTCAAAATGTGTTGTTTAGGAGATATGTGAGAAGGTAAATAGTTCTACCTAATTCATATGCTCTTTTTTTCCCACCCAAACTTTCTGTTACTGCCAGAGCAATAAATAATGTTGGAGAATAGGAGGGCAACTGAAGTAGAGGCACAAAAATTGAGTTATACTTAACTTTAAACACTAACCAATGGCAAATTCTTCATAAAATGTAAAGTTTGAAGTATTAATATTATAACATAATATTCAAAACCTTATCAAAAAAGATATCATTCATTAAAGATAATATGCAGATAGAGTATAAATCCTGTGGTATGTATGGTCCATATTTGGCAACTGAGAATTAAATGCTGTGAACAAAATAATTTAAATTTCAAAGTATTTCATATTTAGCATTCAGGACATAGCGATTTTCTATTTGTGCTCCAACCATCATTAAAATATGTTTTTCAAGTACTTCTAGACTGCTAATAGTTGTCAAAATTTTTTAGAAAGACTTTTATCTTTGTATCTCTGCATACTAACCAAACAAAGGCAAAAATTCCCAGTACATTATGTAAGTATCTAACTTAAAATGGCCCATACAAAACTGTATATATGAGAATCTTTCATTTTGTGTGTTTCTGTTAGATAGAAATACACACACACACACACACACACACACACATAAGCACACATACACACACCCCGTAATTGTGTTGTTTGTGTTTTTAAATCAAGGGGGGAAAAGGGAACACTTTTCAAATTTTATTTTTTTACCCCATGCTCCAAAACTTTTAGATTTGTTCGATTTTGAAAAGCAGACCCAAAGTAACTGAGTTGTATGAGACCATAAGATTTAAGGCAGGCTACAAATAAGGATGAATTAGAACTCCTAAAATGGAAATTGTATCTGGTGTTTTGATCAGCATTTTCTGTGTGTGTGTGCAGAGAGAGGAACATAAAAATACATTCCACCACAAATCAAAAGCTATTTTGAGGTAGCTCTCATTTCAAAAAAAAGTTTGCCTTGAAGCTGAAAGAAAGGGGAGTGGGTGGTTGGACAATCTTGTTCTTGTCACAATTTTGATAATAACAGTGTAGTAGCTTTGTGCTTATCAGAGATAAATTTGGGAAAACTATGAATCTTAATCAGGAGTCTCTTCTAGCATCTGAAATTAAGAACTTTCAAGGAGCAATGTGTAGAAGTTGTTAGCTAAAACTGACTGAATAGTGTTAAAGTTTCCAAAATGTTCCACAGACACCACAGTCTAAAGTGTTTTAGAATTACATGAAATATTTTGAATGTATTGCAATTTTTATAAAGGATATAAGTTACAGAGATTTTGAAAGTTATATATATCATAAACAAAGTACCTCTAATATTACCTGACAGGATTAATCCTGATCTCATGCCTGCTAGAATTGAGGGAGAGGAGGAAGAAAACAACTATGTGGTAAATTAACATTTTGAGGTGAGGAAGCTTTCAGGGTGGGTGCTTGTCTCTACTAGGTCACATTTTCCTACTCCAAATGGAAACTTTAATGTTGCAGCCAACCCTCATTCCATTTCCTGATTAGCTATTTCTCAGATATGAATGTAGATTAATCCTCTTTTAATAACCATTAACTCAGCCCAGATAATCATAGTATAAAAATTCCATCAAATCTTTTAGCTTCCTTTGGATAGTTTTGTCCAGTAATTTGTATTTCACTGACAGTTTTAATACTTATGTGTTAAGTGTGTAGCATTTCATAATTTGCTCACTCATATTAAATTGTTTATATTTACTGATCTTCATAAAATCTGTTGTCCTCAGAGTCAGCCATCTATCAATTAAGTATAAAAGTTTTGAAAGGCTTCTTTCTGGCCTGGCCTTATTCCAGAATATTTGAAGGGCATAGCACCTTCTGAGTTAGCAGTTCTACAAGCAGATGGATATCAATCACAATGAGAAATGATAATAGGAAGTGTACTATTCTTGCCAAGCTCAAAGACCAACAGATATTTTCAAATTAAGTGCGTAGGTTCTGCAAAGAACTACTATTAAAAAAAAGAAAAGTCTGTCTGATGTAATTTAACTAAATGTGCAAACCTACTAACTATGAGAGACATTTATAAAGAATGAATGAATGAAGTATGGAGGATGAAAAGATAACATTCTAATATATTAGAATTTTGCACTTAAGTGACTAGCATAGTCACTTAATAATCTTTTATTATTATTGCTAAAGTCAAGTGAAGGGATAAACACAAAATGGTCCTTGAATTAAATCAGTTCTTCCCTTTGTTTTATATTATTTATATGAGTATGTCACAGAGATGCAATATAAAATGGTGATTGATTAAGCAAATAGGTTGATGAACAATACTTCAGGGATGAAGGGAAAGGACTGGAGTGTATAAGAAGAAGGTACATTAAAGTATCATTAATGTTCAAGACTCTGACACTCAGCAGTTATTGTTGAACACCTCGTCCTGGGAAGGATCCCTCATTGGTTAAGTGATATAGCACTTAGATGACAAAGCATAAGGAAACAGGTAGTCAGCAACCAATGAAAAATGAGAATGGCAGAAGAATGGCATGTCACCAAGTATAGAAGCCCCTTGTCAATGGATATGCTATACCACTTTCTCAAGTCCTGGAAATTTCTACCCAGTAATAATAAACTTTATCTTCATAAGATAAAGATATGATACACAGCATTATAATAAAATTATAATAAGTATATAAATGCTGTCAAAAACAAGCAAGACAACCAAGTGGGTGCTATTCCTTGCATTTTATGTTAGACAGTCTCAGCAGTTTAGAAGCCTACACACAGCTCAGAAGATTAATAAGAAATGATGTGTCTTTCAAAGTCAATTATTAAGATATTATGCTTCTTATCAAGGTTAATATTAGAAAGAGAAGATTGAATATAATGTCCCCTAAATTTTTAAAATGTTTGTAGGATGATGTTAAATTAAAAATGGTTCCCTTATAAACTCTAGAAAGTAAAATACTGTGAGAATTTATTTTTATTGTTGTTGGAGAAAATATTTAAAATACATTTTAATTAAAATTATAATCAAACATAGATAGCTTCAGTACTGAGTTCATTCTCTCTATCACTAACTTTAGCATTTTATCTCTCCCCTTCTCTTCTCTCTCCTCTGTTTCTCCCCCTTGGAGATATTTTGAAGGCCACAATTTCTGACACCCTTGAAACTCTGTCTTGGATTCTTAGAAGAAAACATTTTTTCAAACATGTAGACCATCTAGGGTCTTCTTTTTCTTCTGCTCCTGCTTCTTTTCCTTCTCCTTTTTGTCCTTCTAAAATGCTTCTTGTTTGCATTTAAATTAAATATTTTGCCTCATCAGTCTCATAAATTCTGTTGAAACTTGGCTTCCATCTGAGACATGTTGTATTGTAATATACATTCTAACATACTAAACACTATAGTTCAAATTTTTCCTTTTTTTAGTTTTATTTTTTCATTGAGACAGGGTCTCACTCTCTTGCCCTGGCTAGAGTGTAGTGGTGTCATTGTAGTTCACTACAACCTCAAACTTCTGGCCTCAAGCCACCCTCCTGCCTCAGCCTCCCGAGTAACTGGGACTACAGGTGAACACCACTGCACCGAGCTAATCAAATTTTTCCTTTTATTCTGTACATTTGGTAGTTTTCTTGCTTAAATACACTTCTCAAACAATGGCTTCATAGCATGCAAAGTCTTTGAGGGTATCTGTGTATGTGTGTGTGTGTGTGTGTGTGTGTGTGTGTGTATGTATATGGTTTTAAAGAGTTAGTTGAGAAAAAAAGTTAAACATTTTATCAGTGTGTACTCTTGTTATACTTCATTGGAGATATAAGCAAAAAGATTGCCTAATAGTTATAAAGCGATATGGTCAAGAGCAATGCTTTAAAGCATACTATTTACAATTCCATTTTATAGAGATTTTTAATACAAGCCAAATCACTCATTCATTTTTCCATTCCATTCCTTCCTTTCATTTCATTACATGCATAAAGACAAAAGGTTTTCTTAGCTGGAAACAATCTCTTACCAGCATAATTACTGAGTCCCTTTCTCTTCTTTCTTCTCCAATACAACCAGATGCTAAAACCCATCAAAATTACCCAGCAGGCACCACCAATACCAGCTATAAAGGCTGGTTGCTTCACAACATCAGTGATTTGTTCAGTTATGCTGTTATTGTTTTCAGTAATGACAACTTCATTACGTCTCCCTATGGAAGAAACAAGAGTATTACTAAATATTAAGTCAAAAATAAACACAGGAATACATACATGATGCACCAAAGGCACAGAAACTTTCTTTGAAGGCAGGTAATATTTGTTTTGTTCTGAACTTGCCACATTTATTGATAAGCATATTTTATAATTTTCAGGAGAGGAGTCAAATTATGAGTTTGGAAATGTGATTAAGGATGTTACTTTCTTGTGTTTTGGTTTGCTGTGGACAGATTCAGACCCACTTCTCGATTTATTGCCTTATAATGAATACTGAAACACTCACTAAGAGTTGAAATAATAGCAACTTTTTTTGAGTAAGATAAAGTATTTTCTAATATAGTTCTCATTTTCTAAAAAAAGAAATTATAACATTTAGCACAGGGTATTTGCAAATTGCCTTTCTGCTAAGACACTGTCCATATTTAAATATTCATGGTTAACAAGAACATGCGACTTGATATTGTCCTTCATATTCTACCAAAGAACTTAATATCCTTTAATTTCTGAAAGGCATTAAAACTACTATACATAGAATGTCTTCTGTTCCTTTGGGTAGATGCCCAGTAATGGGATTGCTGAATCAAATGATTAATAAAATGTGGTATATGTATACTATGAAGTTCTACCCAGCCACCAAAAAAAATAATGATGTTGCACCTCTTATATTATCCTGGATAGAACTGGAGCCCATTCTACTAAGTGAAGTATCACAAGAATGGAAAAACAAGCACCACATATACTCATCATCAAATTGGTATTAACTGATCAACACTTAAGAGCACATATAGTAATAACATTCATCAGGTGTCAGGCAGGTGAGGAGGGAGGAGAGGATGGGTATATTCACACCTAATGGGTGCGGTGCTCACTGTCTGGGAGATGGACACAGTTGAAGCTCTGACTCAGGTGGGGCAAAGGCAATATATGTAACCTAAACATTTGTACCCCCATAATATGCTGAAATAAAAAAAATTAAAAAACTACTAAATAAAACAATGAAAATTATATAAGAAGCCTTTCATAGAGATCAACATGCATAATTAAAATGTCATGACAAGATAAAACTCATATATTCCCTTAAAGTATTTGAAACTAATTTGAAAATCCACATGAAAGTTGAATATAAAAAAGACAACTTTATCGTACGGAAGGTCTACTTGAATCTGTTTAAGGAATCTCCATATTGCTTTCCACAGGGGTTGTACTAGTTTACAGTCCCACCAGCAGTGTATGAGTGTTCCTGTCTCTCCGCATCCACGCCAGCATGTATTGATTTGGGACT
>JAQIFY010005262.1:0-11157 GCA_028533085.1 Varecia variegata | reverse complement strand
AATGAATCTGTAACTGTTAAACTGTTCAGGACACTTAAAATATAATTCAATTTACAAAAATCCCCAAAATTCAATTTACCCTCAACTTCTTGGTAACACAAATCTACTCAACACATATTGAGTTACTACCACGACTCACCTTTTTGCTTAGAAATCATTGGGACAAAGGCAGTTTAGCAAAATGTCTTAAATTAAGCACCCTACATTTAGAGGGAAAAAAGCCAGATAATAGTTTTTCTTACTTCAAGGGCTGTATTGGTAATAAGGGGGAAAAAAGCTAGTTTTTGATTATCTATGCCAGTCAGAAACAGACAGGGTAGGAACAATTGAATCCATCAATAATTCATAAAATCCACAAGTGATCTCTTTTTAGGCAATGGTTTCATCTCTTTCACCATTTAGATTCATCTTTAAATTAGAGTAGATAAGAAAGCTTTAATTTGAGCTTCCCTTTCCTTTTCCCTTACCGCTTTTGGGAGGGGTTGATAAGAAATGAACCGGGCCCAGGGTAAGGAAGAAAGACCAGCAGGCTTCTAGGTGTTCACCCTCCTGGTTCTCCAGAGCAGCAGCAGGTGCAGTCACCCACTGTTCCCTGGGGCCAGGAGGGCAGGGAAGGTGCACGCCAGGCAGGCACCTGGCCCTGCTGCAGCAGCTATGCGCATTTCCTGACTTGCATTCAAAAGGTCGTTCTTTCCGACCCAATCTGGCCACTGGCACAAGGGCTTCACTGCCTCACGCCTTGTTCCTTTCCTCATTTCAATCCTCTCCCTCCCCCGACTCTGATTCTCTTCTTCCTGCCCCAAGAAAAGCGGATAGGCCTCGGGAGGCCCCCGACAGTGCACAGTGAGCAGAGTACCTGTTCTATGAAAAGAATTCTACAGCTTTCCCCAGCTCTCGCCTCAAACAGTGAGCTCTGCAAGGCCCCCCAGGGATCAATGAACTAAAAATAGCAGAGGCTTGTAAATGAACTGGAACCTTTTCTGCTGCGTTCTCAGACCTTTGCAGCCGTGGCAGGGGCACAGGGGAGGCGCACAATCCAGGGCTGTTTGTTTTTCCAGCCATGCCTGTTGGAGCAAGCGCCCCCACCCCCTGCTGCTCCGTGGATTAATGATGGCATTTCCACCCTCTAGCTTCCCAACTCTGTGAAGTACAACGTGTCCTGTTCTGGGACAACACTTGGCATTCCTCCTGGAGGAAGCGGATTTTGAGCAGCATGTCAAAAGAAATGTAATGTCACACTGTCGTGCTCTAAATTAGCGATCTCACGCGGCAGTCCCCCCAGCTCCAGTTCTCCCTGAGGACACCTCCTGCCTGGGAGTGCAGTATCCCGCCATCTATGCTGTAATATTTTTGAATGCCTATTAGGTGCTGTATACCATGTAAAATATTGCTGGGTACTATGCCAGATGCCTGGAGTTCACAGATGAATAAATGTAGTTTATTTGTAATTCCTCATTTGCCCTGAGAGATATGGATGTGTTTCTGGGGTCTTTTGGGCATGGCCCAAGAGGATGCAAGGCGAAGAGCACAGGGAGGAGGAGACAGCCAAGGCCATCTCCAGGGGCTGCAGTAGGGAAAGTATTTTCCTCAGGGTCCAAAGCCCCTGGGGATGGCCTTGGCTGCTTCTGTATTACGCTGCATTTTGGCACCTGTTGGGCACTCAACATATGAGGATACAGTATAGTGCTTAAAAGCATGGGATTTCAGGGCTTTTGGAATTAGACAGACCTCAGTTGACACCTGCCTATGCCACTTGCAGGTGACCTAACTTCTCTAGGCCTCTGTTTCTTCATCTGAAAAACAGGGCTAATGTGAGGATGGAATGAGACAATATATCCAAATCGGTTGTTCTCCTGCCAGGAATAGAGTAAATAAACAATAAATGGTATTATTTAAAAATATAGTGTATTAAGAGAACATGTGAGGTACAGTAAGGCAAGCAGACCAGGAGATGATCGCCATTAGACAGGTAGTTTGCTACTCACAGTTCCCCAAAAGGGGAGCATGCCATGTGGGGGGCACGTGGGGAACTGTCAGGAGACAGAGGGAGAGGAAACCTGGGCAAGAGCCTTTGTTGTGGTTTCCCAGGAAGGAACAGATGAGGCAGGGCAAACAGGCTTAGGATTGACTAGTTAAATAATGCCAGTGGCTCTGGTGCACAGGGGCTGTCTCTAGTTGCCTGGTACCTGGCCCTGGGGTGATTGGGGCAGGTGGATGGTGATGTAGCGCATGAGAGCCCTATAGAGGAGGTGGTTGGGGTGGGCTTTGGCTTGGTTGGTCTGCATTTGTAAGGCATGCTCATGGCATGCTCATGTAGCCTTCAGGCAAACAACTTGCCTTCTCTAAGAATTGACTTAATCCTGGGAGGGGCAGTCCCTGCAGGGTCAGCAAGGCTCCAGATGATAAAGTATCAGAATACAGAAAGTAAAAGACGTGATTAATACAGGTGTCTAGTATTTTTCTATACATATGTATAGAGTATGAAGCTTAGTCCATACAATTGGGACTTCTCTATTCAATTAAATCTGGCTTGAAGACTTGATTCTATTGGAGCTCTTCCCTTGCTCTATGAATTCTACCTCTGGGGAAGACAGCAAAGGCCTCTGGATTCTAAAGCAGAGCGAAGGTTCTGAGAGGCCTCCCTGGCCTTCAAGCCATAGTGATTCCTACTGAGATGCTCACTGTCCAGGCCCTCTTGGTCCCTCGGGCCCAGGAAGTCCAGGAGGGCTGCTGTTTCTGTGTCACACGGATGTGAGGGCTGTCGTAGAGGCCAGGAGTCTCCCAGGTGCATGGCACAGTCCTCTTCTAACACCAGGAAAATGTGGGCCGCCAGCCCATAGCTGCTCCCCAGCAGCAGAACACAGATGTGGGTGTCAGCTGAACGCCAGAGCCCTTGCCCCACCCCATCCGCAGCGCCTGGCCCTCTTCCTCAACGGCTCCCAGACCCACTCCTCATTCTCTTTCCCAGTCCCTTTTGTTTCTCTGGGTGGGCCATGATGTTTTAGCCCTCTTTCCTTCCTTGCTATTCTTTGTCTAGAACCCACCTTTCTCTCTTCTTTGTCCACCTAACGTGAATTCACATTTACCTAACATTTATTGAGAACCTACTATGAGCCAGAATGTCTATGTGACTCTACCTCATTACATACAGTAATTCTCACAACAATGCTATAAGAGGGGTACTCTTACTGATATTCATTTTACAGATGACAAAAACAAGGCTCTGAAAGGTTAAATGATTTATTCACAGCCATACAGCTAGCAAAACTCAGCTCTATCTGACTGGAAAGCTGCTGTTCTGAGCCAGCATGCCAGACTGTCTCATGCCAGGGCTGCCTCCTCCAAGAAGCCTCCTCAGATTTCTCTCCCAACTGTAAACTAACAGTCTATGTTAGTTCAAGGCCAAATTGCTATTCACCAGACTATTTCCTCTTTTACCTGTACACAAAGCTAAAGAATATTTCTCAGCCTTCCTTGTAGTTAGGTGTGATCATATGACTGTGTTCTTGCTAATAGAAAATTATTAATAGAATGTTAGTGGAAGTGGTAAGAGTCACTCCCAGCCTGGCTCACAAAAACCTCCCACGTGCACCCTTTCCAAATCCACTGGCTGGATACCTCTTTCCCAGAGCAACCTCGGGGCCACATGTTAAAGATAGCAGAGCCCCTGGCAGCCTTGTCACAGTGTTCATTCAAACACGTTCATACCCACCACCCAACAACTCTGGGGGCTTTAAATTCTAGAATGCACAAAAATTACCTTGTAGTTCGGTGTGATCATATGACTTGTTACACAACACATTCCTGAGGTGCTCTTTTCCCGGGTTCTAACTGATTGAGTTGCATGTGGAGTCCAGACAGCTACATTTTCAATAAGCCTTGCCCATGGTCCTGAGGCACATGGCTCACACACAGATCAGATACTTGGACAAACACTTCTGTGATGCCACCTCTGAGATTCAGTTCCCTGTGTCCTGCCAACAAGGGGGGTGGCAGTCGGAATCCACAGGCAGCATCCATGGGCCCAGGGCCTTAGACTACCGTTAGGATTCTTGGCAACTACTTTATGAATGACACGGCATTCTATGTAGTGTTCTCAAATTTAACTGCAACGCATGTGTTTCTATGGGAAAATGAGCTCCGGTTTAAGTACAAGCTAACTTTGGAAATAAACCTACTCTTAGGGAAAAACTGTCTACACAGGTAGAGAAGGCATATTTGTTGACACCTGGATCCAGTGTGAGGCTTCTCTCAAGAGCCTGAAATAAAGCATATAAGAGGGCCCTCTGAGTATTCACCCTAAAATCAGCTCGTGAATAGATGATCTGATGGGTGGCATGAAAATCCACCTTCAGGAGACAGCCCACCACACAGGTCTGGCAGACTTGACTGGTACCCAGTCGGGTGTGTTAATTCACTGTTTCCCAAGCTTGCATCCTTGTACCATCTTCTCAATTCTTGAAATATCTGCCTGTCCCCTATACCATTATTTTTGTAATATTTCTCTTTAAATTGATGCACTCACACTTACACATTTTAAACTTCTTAAATTCTGAAAAGGGAACTCTTGAATAAGGGGGAAATATGTGTATGAACATTAGGAAGGATCCTGGACCCAGAAAGAAAGTGACGCCTCCAGAGTGAGCAGGCAGGGATTACAAAGACCGGGAGCAGGACAGCTGCAGCAGGTGGGGGGAAAGGACAGGTGAGAGGGGATGGGGCAGAAAGGAGAGAAGGAAAGAACTCCGACAGGGGAGGCCAAGTTTGCTGGGAGGTCGTGGTGGAAGAGGGGGTCTGCAAGGCCCACCTGGGGAAGGAACCCTGGGCACTGGGAGAGTGTGGGGCTGCAAAGACTAGGAGCCAGGGGAGAGCTATGGGACAGCCAAGGCCAGAGAAGGCAAAGGCTGGGAGCTGAGGAGGGGCCACAGCAGGGCCACGTGGGCAGGTAAAGTGTCAGGGAGCAGCTGCAGGATGTGGCCCCCACAACACTAGGCTGTCGGGGGTGTCTCTCTGGGATTGGATGGAACGAGGTGTTGCCGCCAACAGCTAGAGGAGAGATAATGTGTTGGCATCTGCATTTCATCCTCAGGGAGATGCTACATTAACATATCCCAAGAAAACATCTGTGACGCAAGAAAGGAGGGTTGCTTGGCATAGGCCAAGGAGAGGGAGAGGGGCGGAGAGAGCAAATGCCAGCCCTGCCCACTCCCAGCACCATCCGTGTGGGGCAGGGGAAGCACTTGCCCTGTTTGGTCCTAGAAAGCCCTCAGCTGCCAAGCTCACAAGCCCCTTTTGATCCATCTGTCGAAGGGAGAGAAGCCCGTATCATGCAGAACACAGATTCCATTCTGCAGGGACGGTCACCCAGTGCTTTGGAAAGTGCAATCTCTTTTCTAACTTTAAGTATCAACCTTGGAGACAAATTCATTCTCAGTATTTTGGCAAAACCAGGCTTCTTAGTCTGCCAGATTAATGTTAGGCTCTGGACCATGAATATTATGAAAATAATAGTAATAAAATAGCTACAATTATTGAGTGTTTATTCCATGCCAGCTATTGTACTGCAGGCTTAACATATATTATCTAACTTGATCCTGGCCGTCGTGTGAAGTGACCGTATCACAGGGTTGAGGTTCCTGCCTGAGTCCACACACGGGCAGGTGGCAGCACTTGAATGCTGGCAGTAGGGCACACTCTATGTTCAAACATAGCCATGTTTCTTCTCCCCATCTGCACTGACACCCCCTCTGTAGTATGGGCCCCCCTTAAAACTTTTGCAGGGTAGTGAAGGAGCCCTGAACTGGAGAGAGAACCTGGATTTGACTTTTCTTTCTAAAATTTGTTGACTGTATAGTTTTGAGCAACAAGTCACAGCTTCTTTATTCTGTTGCAAAATAGATGTAGCGATGTTTGCTCAATGAATGAATGAATGACTCCTCCGCCTCACCTCCTTTGCAGTTCTTAAAGAAATAAAATAGATAGTGTAGATGACAACATGGAGAATATAAAACATTGTTTGTGTTTAAGGGATTATAATTACACAGCCTCAAGTTGTTGTTGTGATTGTTTTGATTCTACGGGAGCAGCATTGCCTCTTTTTCCTCCTGCACTGAGCCCTGACTCAGGATTGTCTGTCAAAGGAGTCTCCGGGTAGTGGCCCTGTCTCAAGGGAACTCCATCCAGGAGGGCTCTGAGTCCGGGCAGGTGAGGACCGCAGGAGGCCAGAGGCAGGGAGGCAAGGAGGAAGGAGACGTCCATTTTCCTTCTGAGGCAAGGGTGGAAAAGTGACAACCCTCTCAGAGGAGGGAATTCCTGCAGGGGCCCTCCCTCACCTGACCCTATCTCCAGGTAAACCCAGCTTCCCTGTTCCAGGGCTCTTTCTTCTGGTAATAATGGGACATCCTGGCTCTGACCTGCTGGGCTTACGGGCTGATTAAGAGAGCCTGGGATGCTGCTTCCCAGACACTCTAAGCCGTCCTTAGATTTTCCGAAACCCCAGGCTCAGGGCTGGATGCAGAGCCTGGTACCTTCTGTCAAGCTGGAGGCCTGTCCAGCCTCTGGTCACCTCCTGAATGTGTCCACTGGGCCAGGGGAGCTCATGCCATTCCCTGAAAAACCCCAGGCCTTGGCCCTTCTCTTCAGGGAGGCAGCCTTCACCTAGGAGCAGACACGGCCGTCACCCCAGAGTGACACCTTATCTGTTGGGGCAGAAACCTCAGGCTCCTTAGAAGCTTAGCTTCAGCTCCTGACCTGTCTAGCTGTTTTCTTTTTCCACTTAAAGGGCAAAAAATCTATTGCCAGGCTATTTTAGGTGAACTCACTGAAGAAAAAAAAAAGGAAAGAAGAAAATCAACGTTGGAACGTCACAGCTATTTTTAGCTAGATCTCCTCTCCCTCCCGGACTCAGGCTCTATTTGGGAACCTTGTGTCTTGGTGGGCAGCCAACCTTGTGTTTTTTCACAGAGTAATCCCCTGGCGTACGGCACAGGCTCCTGGTCCTTCTCACTGTTTTTATGGAGAGCAGTTAGTGGTGACAGCTGGCCCTTTGTCCTGGCCTCGTGCTCAGTGTCTGTTACACTCTGCAGTTGGGACCACTGTCCTGCCTCTCCAGGCTTCAGACACACCAGGATGGAGCAGCTTTTAGCAAATTAATCAGGTTGTGTCCAGGTCACATGTTATGAAGAATCATTCATTATTCACTAGCCTAAGAATCCTGGTTAACCTCAGAACTAACATCATGTGAGATGTTGCCTGATTGGGACCCTTGCTCTCAGATACAAACCCAGAAAGTCACAGGCGCCTTTAATTCAAGCAGAAGAAGCTACTTTGCTTTTGAGGTGGGTCACCGTGAAAATTGGGGGAAAGAACAAATGTAAATAACTGAGATTGAAATCCAGGCCAGGGACCAGACCGAGGAGAGCTGAGATGTAGTTCAGGGAGGCCCAACATTGGTGAGAATGAGATTGGGTGTTGGGGTGCTCAGGCACAACACAGGGTCCCCACAAAATGGACCATGGAGAGACCTGATATCTGGGAGTCCCATCCCCAGAAAGAGCCGAGAATGATGAGGTCCTGGTTCCCAATTTCTAGTTAGAAGTTGATGGAGTTAGATATTTCTGAGAATCAGATCTTGCTCATCAGGTATGAGGGACAACAGATAAAGCACTCAGAAATGCTGAGTATTTAGCCAAAGGGGACAATATTTCTTGGGATACATAGGCCGTTTATTTTTCTTTTCTGAAATGGGTTTTTGCTCCAAATATAAAATAATTTGTGTGCATTTGAAGAGAGTGAAAATCATCCCAAACCCCACCACCCAGACATAATTACAGTTACCATTTTCAGGAATAACATCTAGACATGCATGTAAACACACACATACACAACTATCCCTGAACAGGTTCACAGAGTTTTGGGGGGAAGGCTGTATTTTGAATGTGGGAGACCCAGTTATCTGCTTTTGACTAAGTCAGACAGGCAGAGGGGCCTAGATTACTGGCAAGCGGCAGGGGGACAAGTTTGCTTTTCTTGACACCATCTACCACAGTGCAGTAGTCGGGGAACTGGCCCATTTGCTTGGAGGGAGCCTCTTTTCTTTGGAAACACACTGATCCCAACTCAGGCCCTTCCTCAGTTCTGTCTCAGATGAGATCTGCTCTTGAGCTGGGTGGCAGGGAGGACTCTTATTTCACCTTTTCCATGGTGGCTGGGAACTCCTCCCTACTCAGGTGCTGCAACACAAGATAGATGCCACCGCAGAGCTGGCCAAAAGGGAACCAAGGGCCTTAGAGTTAATGCACCTGGGACCAGAATGGCCAGGATTTAAGGGCGTTTTACCATTTTATCTAGTAGCCTAGTGATGGAGTGGGAGAGGGAGAGTCTCCGCTTGTGAAAGGGCTGTGGGCAGAACTCTGTTCGCTCAAGCAGCTGGTATTTATTTCTCTGAGCTACCCTCTGACCCAAGGTCGTCCAATAATGGTAATAGTTAACATCTGCTAACTACTTACTTTACTTACAATATCTCACTTAGTGCTCAGAGGAATCCTATAAAGTTGTATTATCCTCATTTTACAATTAGAAACTAAGGCCCAGACAGGTTAAGTGTCTTATCCAAAGTCACACAGCCAGGGGTAACCCCAAGTCCATATCCACCTGACCCCAGAGTCCAAACCCTTAACCACTGTGTTATTCTGGCTGCCTCAGCAGTGATGGTTTGTGATGATTAATTTTATATGTCAATTTAAGGGGACCATAGGATGCCCAGGTTAAAAACATTGTTTCTGGTGTGCCTGTGAGGGCGTTTCTGGATGAGATTAGCGTTTGAATCTGTACACTCAGCATATTGCCCTCCTCAGTGTGGTTGGACATTCTCCAACCATTAAGGGCCCACATGGAACAAAAAGGCAGAGGAGGGTGGAATTCACCCCTTTTTGCTTCCTGCCTGCCCGCTTCAGCTAGGACATAGGTCTTCTCCTGGACTGGGACTTATGCCGTTGGTTCTCCCTGGTTCTTAGGCCTTCAGACTCAGACTGGACCTGTGCCACGGGCCCTCCTGGGTCTCCAGCTTGCTGACTGCAGAGCTAAGTCTCAAACTGGCTCCACATTTTGTCAGTGGGAGAGCCTTCAGTTTGGCTCCTGAGTCCTTTTGACATAACCTCAGTAGTGTTTAACAGCTTCGTTGTTCTCCATATAATAAGATATTCTAGGCTTATCTTATATATTTGCTTCTACACACCTGTGATCAGTCATTTCTCCAAGGAGACCTTGTTTCTTTTCATGGAAAACAGAAATTAGGGTCCACAATCTGGGCATTAGGGATGCTCATTGCTACTGGTTGGTCATTGTTTATAGTCTTTTTCAGTGGACTAGGAAGTATACATTTTTATTGTGATAAAATGCATCATGAATTCATACAAATACTCTAATTCAAACTCAGGACTACTACTATATTGGATTGAACCATATGATATTGCCATTTTGTAAGTCAAAAATAGTTAAATATGGGTAATTTCATTAGTTTCAAGCTAATAAAATTCACATCCTATTCTTCAGTGATAATATATGATATATAATTTTCTCCACCTTGCTTTTTTCATATAAGACAATAAGCTCTGTTTATTTTCTAGTCATCCTAGACAAAGATCTAATATTTCTGGAAATCAGTAAGAAAGACCAAGAATTCAATAGAAAATAAAGGAAGGTCATTGTTGTGGTCTACTTGGACTGCTATAAGAAAGTACCATAGATTGGGTAGCTTATAAGCAACAGAAATGTATTTAAATTTATTTCTCACAGTTCTAGAAGCTGAGAAGTCCAAGATAAAGTACTGGCAGATTTGGTGTCTGGTAAGGGCCACTTATGGGTTTATAGATGTCACCTTCTCTTGTGTCTTCACGTGGTAGAAGGGTGAGGGATTTCTCTGGCATCCCTTTTGCAAAGGCACTAATCCCATTCATAAGGGTTCCACTCTCATGACTTAGTCACCCTCCAAAGGCCCCACCTCCTAATACTAGCACAATGGTGATTAAGTTTCAACATGTCAATTTTGGGGAGACACAAACATTCAGACTATAGCAATTATTGACAAATAGCTTACATAAAAGAAAAAAATATGCTCAAGTTTACTCAAACTAAGTGAAATATGAATTAAAACTACCAAGAGATACCATTTTTTACATAATCAGTTTGACATTACTGTAGGTAGGGTCACAGAGTAAGAGTAACTCTCTCACACTGATGGTAGGAATGGGGAGTTGGTATAACCATTATGGAGGACCAGGAGGCAATATCTACCAAGATAAAATATGCAAGCCAGCAATTCCACATCTAGGAATGCACCTTAAGGATATATTTACACAAGTGTAAAATAGCGTATGCACAAGGTTATTTATGGCATTGATGTTTGTAATAGCAAATATATGGAAATAACCCCAATGTCCCTCAATAGAGGACTAGCAAAATAAATTGTGATTTAAAGAGAAAGATGAATCTCTCTGTGTTCTGATATGGAAAAACATTCAAGATACATTAGGTAAAAACAACTAGGTCAGAATTATAAGTATACTCTGAAATATTCTGGGTAAAAATGGGGCAGGGGGATAGAATGTATTTTTATATATGCTCATGTATGTTAGGGATATTCTGAAAAAAAAAAAAAAAGAGAGACATTCTGGAAGACAATACAAGAAATTGATGACAAGGATTGCCTGGAATAGGGATTGTGTGGATGAGGGCTAGAGCTAGGGGAGGGACTTTTTGCTATATATATTTACATACATTAATTTATAAACCATGTGACCATATCATATATTCAAAAATAAATGAAAAAAGAAGTAAATTAAGTAGTTAGAAAGAATAGAAGGCCCAGCCCAGCTTCATTCCTGCAGCCCCGTCATCACTGGCTTCAGTGGCCACCTGGTGAATGAAATGCCGACCTTTACAAACAACAGGCACCGAACCATTCGGTGCATAACTAACAGAAATAAATTAAGTTTGTGGAAAATAATAACATAATTAAGAACAAAAGTCATTCTATAATAAAGATACTTGCACCCGAATGTTTATAGCAGCACAATTCACAATTGCTAAGAGGTGGAAACAACCCAAATGTCCATCAATTCATGAATGGATTAGTAAAATGTGGTATCTTTATACCAT
>JAQIFY010005261.1:0-11160 GCA_028533085.1 Varecia variegata | reverse complement strand
TGAGCATGGGTGCTGGGCCTGTGCTTGGCAGTCAGCAGCCAGCTGGATCCCCCACCCCTGCTTCCCTTCTGACACTGCTCACTGACTTTACAGATACATTTTTCAAAGTGCAAAAGCAAAACTCAGCTCTGTGGGTCTGAGTGATTGCTCACTCTAAATTAGTAGAGTTTGAGTTAATGAGGTTTAAGAGGATCATTTTTTTCCCTTATAGTGAAGTGAGTCCATGCTCTCTGCTCATGAGGTTCCTAGAATAAGATTTTATTTTGGGTCTTTTGTTTTTTATCACACCTACCCAGTTTACTCACTCAAAGGTCTAATTTATAAATATATGTTATTATTACTGGCCAAGTTGACCCAAAGTCCTCCAAAAATCCCCCTTAGGAGGACTGGCAGACTGTACCCTCTAATATCTCCTTATGCTTCTCTGTTTATTTACCAAGCAGTAAATCAGTAAGCATTTAACAACCTCCAACTGTATGCCTGGTCCTTAACTATTATAGATTTCTTTACATAGGGGTCCTATGCTAATGCTAATGATGCATATTTCGTGCTAAGACAACCAAACTTCATACACATTTGAAGAGGTACCGTCAATGCTTTGATCTAAAGGGTAAGTATCTCATAATGGAAGCTCAACCAGATACTGGTTTTGAATGGTCAGAGGCTAAGGGCTCCCTTGGGCTTCCAAATTCAGCTACACAAGCAACTCCTCCCCTTACCCCAGCATTGGTGATTAGGACCCTTCCCCATGTTGGATCCTCCCTCCCTGGAAATCCTCAATTCTACATGTTAGTTCCTCTTTCCCAAATGGTTGTGCCCTCTAAGGCAACTCTCTTGCAAGAAAGAAAAAGGCTGAATTTTTAGGAAACAAATTCCCAGGAGTCACGACCAGGTCTGGCTTCTGGAATTCATTTTCCAGCTAAGCACTTTAGAACCGTGTTCCTTGTGGTTATTAGTACGAGTGACAACAGCCTTTTCCTCCCTGAGCCACGCAGATTAAGGAAACCTAAGACTACATTTCTAAAATTGTTTCCATTTCAACCCACAGAGAATCAATACAAGAGAAGAGCGTTGCCTTAAACACTAATGTTATCCAAACTCAAATTCATTTTTGATGGATTGGTGGCTGTGTCTTAAGGCCAGGCCAGGTCAGGATAAATAAACACATTTCCTGAGATTCTTTCTCTCACCCCACCCCCACCCCCACCCCCACACATGGAGAGTGCAGTCAATGGTCCGCTCTCAGCCAGTTGCCCCTTCAGGACACAGTCGGTGTGGGGGAATGGGAAACTATTTCCTGGAAAGAGATCCTGGGGTTTTGCTAAGGCCATCAGCCAGCATTGACTATAAGACACAGGAGTTCCCATTGTGATGGGAAAGTCTCTACAAGCTGCAGAGAACCTTGGGTGTAGGGTGCAGATGCAGACACCAGGATTGTCTGCAGCTACTGCTAGACCCAGCCCCTCTCCTTGCTGGATTCTTTTTTTTTTTTTTTTTTTGAGACAGAGTCTCACTCTGTTGCCCAGGCTAGAGTACTGTGGCATCCAGCCTAGCTCACAGCAACCTCAAACTCCTGGGCTCCAGCGATCCTCCTGCCTCAGCCTCCCAAGTAGCTGGGACTACAGATGAGCACCACCATGCCCAGCTAATTTTTTCTGTTTTTAGTAGAGATGGGGTCTCGCTCTTGCTTAGGCTGATCTCAAACTCCTGACCTCAAGCGATCCTCTCGCTTCAGCCTCCCAGAGTGGGAGGATTACAGGTGTGAGCCACCACGCCCCACCAGGGTCCCTGGATTCTGATTGTCTCTACCACTGTGTATTCAAGC
Source organism: Varecia variegata (assembly GCA_028533085.1). Lineage (NCBI taxonomy): Eukaryota > Metazoa > Chordata > Mammalia > Primates > Lemuridae > Varecia > Varecia variegata. The sequence continues at coordinate 9,335 of JAQIFY010005261.1, read as the reverse complement.
CCAGCTCAGGACCTAGCATGGCTTGAAGCAGGAGCGGTTGACAAAGCTTCAGCCCCACATTTCCAGGCTTGACATCCAGCTGTTGCTGTCTGCTGTCAGAGGTCTGCCTTGCTCCCCTCCTGCTCTTAGAAGGCCCCTTCCTCACCTTCTTGTTCTTCAGGACTCAGCTCAGGCATCACTTTCTCCAGGAATCTTCCTTCTATGACCACCCCCCTTGGTTGGGATGGACACCCTCTTTTGTCTCTCATCCTTACACCCTGGGCACATCTCCAGTGCAGAGTTGGCCACTCAGAACTGCAAGTGGCTCTTTGTGTGTGTATCTCGCACACTATCACATGAACTACCTGAGAGTAGGGCCCACGTCATACTCAGCAGCAAATCTGAGACAATGCCTGAAATGTAATAGATAGTTTAAAAAAAAAAAAAAAAAAAACGAAGAAGAGGAAGAAATGAAGGATGGAAGGAAGGGAATAATTGAATGAAGCCCCAGCTTGGACCTGGTACCCAATTAACAAACAGAACCTCTGTTTTCATGCCCAAGATTACACTGAAAAATGGGACTTCAATATTTTTTAGTTCCCACCATCAAGAGGTGGATTTTTCTGGCCTTTGCTTCAGGACTTGGCCATGTGACCTGCTTTGGCCAAAAGAACACTAGCAAATGCGACAAAGCTCTTGCTCCATGGAGCTTGCCTTCTCTTGCTGCTGGGAATCCTCCCACCACCTTGTAAACAAGACTGAGCTTCCTGTAGAAAGATGAGAAACCCTGGGAAAGAGAGGCCCAGCATCCCCACCACCCTCGCTATCCTTGCTCTAGACATGTAAGTGAGGCCATTCCAGGTCATCCAGCCCAAGCCAAGAAAGCCCAGGCCAGAAGAAGCCTACAGAATCATGAGAAACAATAAATCATTATTGTTGTAAGCACTAAGTTTGGGGTCTGTTTGTTTTGCAGCAAAAGCTAACTGATACAGTTCCCACAGCTAAGCCTCTCTTCAGTAACTTGTTTCTTTCTCCTCTGCCTATTATCCAGCTACAGCGACCCCCTCAGTTCCTTCAATAAGCCAAGATCTTTGCATGTGCTATTCCCTCTGCTTGGACTGCTGTCTGCTGGGTTCCAAACTTGGCTGGCACCCTCTCATTCAGGTCGTGGCCCTCTTGACCACCCATTCTAATTTGTGTTCTCTGATCACATCCCAGTCCTCTGTTAGCACTGTTTGCTTCCTTCCTAGATCTTTTCACAATTCGTATTTATTTCTTGTATTTGTTGATTAGTTTTAGTCTGTTTAACTCCAAGCTCCAAGAAAGTGTCTTGTCTGTCTGTTCACCAGATTGTCCCAGGACCCAGCAGAGTTATTGGAAGAAGGTCAGCCGAGTCCCTCCTAGAATGGGGTTCTTCTTAGCTCTTGGCATTCCCCATCTAGACACTAAAGGGTAGGTCTCTGGCTATCAGCTGTCGCGATGCCTTGAGACACTTTCCATATGTATTTATAAGTGTTACCTGTCCCAGGTACCCCATGGCTGATCCGGCTCCTATTACTGAAATGTGGCCTGTGATTATTATACGAGTGGGGTTCTGGGCTTTACTTACAGGCCTGACTTTCCTTCTTGCACTTTCAGTGGGGTAGTTCAGTCCCTCCAGACCTCTGTTCTCATTCCCTTCGTGGGCAGCTTTGGGCTTGATTATGCACTAGGTCTTCATCCTGACAGGTCCAGCCCACGCCTGGCTAAGTCTTCAAATATGTTACTAACAGAAAAATGATCCAACAGAAATTACAAACATGATACACAGATAAAACCAATTCTATACCCAGGAGGGCCAAGGCACTATTGGCATTTTTGATACATTGGAGTCAGTTCAGGCTGACCAAAAAAGGCAGCTTGGAAAATCAACACCCAAGCAGTGTTCTACTGTAAGACAGAAAAGGTAAATTTAGCCCCATCCCCCTGCCCTACAGCTGTCATGAGAAACTGGGGAGGGGGAGTGAGTGGGGGTGGGGGCGAAGAAGAGGAAACATCAAGCCATCGATCAACAAACACAACAGAGGACCTACCATGGGCCAGCCCCTGAGATCTCCATCTGAAAAAATGTAAAAGGAGTCAAATACCAGCATAATGAGGAAATCAGAGTCACCTACAGAACAATCAGTACTTAGTCTAAGCTCCCTGTAATGTTGTTCAGGGAGGATCAGACAGAGGCCAGTGAGGCAGGGCTGCAGCAGGTGGCTGGGTGGGCGGTGTGCTGTACAGGGGCCTGCCCCAGGACAGGAGCAGTGGGGTATGGTGTAGACAAGGGAAGAGTAGCTGCAGAAGGGAACCAGCCCTCTCCCTAAACCCTACGTGCTAACCCTGAGGTCAGGGAAAGCTGGGCTCTAGCCCAACAAATGAGACTGGGAATGATGTCCAATTGCCTGCCCTCTTTCCCCTGACGCTCCTTGCTTGGGCTCCATGCACGATTCTAGTCCCAGAAGTTGTCTCACTCGCCCTGGGCATCTTCCATTCAGCACTGATGAGACCAACACTAGTGAGACCCTGCCCTCACCTGCTGCGCTATGTCTGACTTTGTCCATTGCTTCTCCAATCCAGCCCCTGCCACCTCCAATTCTGTCTCACTGGGTGTTTACTGGATTATAAAATCATCTGCTTTACCCTCTTCATAATCACCCAGTTAGAACAGGGTGATGGATCGTCACAGTTATCATCATCATGGTACACGGGAAGTATACGTCTGGCCTTCCCAGGCACAGTGGCAACGGTCAGCCTAAGCCACTGGCATGGCCATCAGATGGGCAGGAAAAGATCTGAGCAATGACAGTGCAGATTGGAAGGTCAATTTCTTGGGAGTTTGTCACAAGTTTGAATATTTCTGCCTTCTTAGTTGGGGAGAAATAGGAAGAGAGTGGAGAGAAGACAGGTTATAAAAGCATCACGGTGTTGGTCTCAGTCCCAGATTCTTCTTGCATGGCTGGGAACTGGGCTGAGAAAAAGGCTCCCTATCCAGGGCATGGCTGGGCCCCAGGGGGAACTCCAGGATGAGAAGCTGTACCCTAGAGCCCGAAACCCCAGTGATCGGACCTTTGCATGAGCTCTGGGACTGCACATGCAGTCACATCCAGGGCTTTAGGAGATGCTGGCGAGTTTGGGGCCAGGAATCCCGTGGAGACACTGAGTCATTGTGTCTCTCCAGAACAGCCTGGTGTCTGCGTTGTGTTGAGGAGCCTGGTCTTTTGGCCGGGTGAAGGGGTAGAGAGGATTACAAACAGGTCAGGTGTAGCTAATCTTCTTTCTCAGGTGGTTCACCCTCCAGAGGACGTAATCTAACAAGGAGCCTCGGCATTGACATTTATTAAAGAAGTCAGATTTGTATGCCTTTTGGGTGACTAACTTTATTATAGACTAGATCTCAAATTTCTTTGTTCCTGGGGAAATTCCTCACTGCTCATAATACAAAATTAACTACTAATTTTATGTTCTTAGAGGGCAAGAGCAGCATTTTTTTTGGCTTGGTTGTCCCACAGCATCTAGCTGTGTAGCTGGAAGAATAAATCATTGCTTTTCTGACTGAATTTGAGCAAGCTATGTGAATGAATGCTCGTAAAAGACAGAAAGAGGATGGGAACACTGACCAGTCCCTGGTGTTAGAATATCCTTTCCTTCCCAGTGTCACGTTCAGAACAAAGCAACTTTAGTCCAGAAGAATCAAAATTAGTGGCCTGAAGTAGCTCAGCTTAGCAGATGTGCTCAATACTATTAATGATTCATCTGTTTATTCAATACATTTATTAATATTAAGCACCTGCTATGTGTAGGCAGATCATTATGCCTTCCCACAAAGTCAGTGGGGGAATTGGGCAGGAGGTAGGAAATTCAAACCAGAGATGGACATCGCTAAAGAAAGAATAAAGTCAGACAGGTAGGTAGGGGAAGGACGGTGAAGACTTTCTCTTTTGCAACACCATCACAGAATAAAACCATTGATGTTTCCTTATATTTAACACACCCCTCTGCTTTCCCAGTTCCTACAGTGCACCCATTTTTCTACTTCTGCAGTATTTATTCTGTACTTTTCATTCTGATATTTAATCATATCAATCTCATCTGGGCAACTTCAAGAGTAAAAATCCTATGCAGATCTTACATCCTCCACAGAGCTAACCTCAGCACCATCTACACCTGCTTCATTCAACATCAATGTGTGACTATTTCTGCAGCACGTGTCTAGCCCCTAGCTATAATTTACCTCTATCATGCAGTATTGTTTCCTATGGAGAATTTTCGGTCCCCAGCTACTTCCACAAGGGACCAGTTCCTCTCTCTTGATCTCCCTATATAATACAGAGGTACACAGGTGAACCAACAAAAAAAAATTCCCAAATGAGTAAAATAAAGAGTAAATGAGTAGATTATCCTAGGCCAATCAAATGGCTCTTCCAGATATGGGAAGATCTATGCACTTGGTAACCGAGTCATCTAAAATTTAATTCATACTAAAATGTAAATGGTTGATAATTAAAAACTGTTATTTCTGCCAGATGACATTTGCATTCAGTCAGGAATCTTCAGAGTCTTAATCCAAAGAAATATATTACAGTTAGACAGATGTGAACTAAACTCACGGTGCTGTCACCCGTTTAACCCACTGACAAGCCCTGGCTCCCCTTCACAATATCATCCCTGTCCCCAGTTGATTTAGTAGTGGGTCTCTGTGGGTTTAATGAGACTGAAGGCTAGGGAACACAAAAGTAGCCCCAGTCCATGTCGGCAAGCTCTGACCTCCCCAAGGTAAACAGTAAACAAGAAAGCAAGTCCCACTGTCCCCACTGCCTACACACACGTACACACAGTCATCCCTGGAAGTCTCACAGTTCCCCCACAGAACTGCTTCTCTCAGGAGAGAGTGGGTTTTTGAGATAAACTCCTTTAAAGGTTGTGTGCCCGCCAGCCACTGATGCAAGGAGCATAATTAAGATGGAAAACAACCAAATCCTGCAAGAAGCAGAGGCAGAACAAGAGTGGGCCAACTCAGTGAAAAGGCCTCTCTCCCCTGAGAGCTCTCCAGAAGCAAAGAAATAAGTGAGGATAGAAAGGAATACACAAATAAACAAAGAGGATATTTATGGAGCTCCATGGGGCAACCCCGACACCACTCCCTGCCGGCCTGACCCCTGGGTCCACCTTGAAGTCTGGGGCCGATAGCCACACTGCACTGTATTCTTTCCCATGGGCCCCAGATGTGGTAGGTCAAGTGAGCTCAGGTGGGAATCATGCTGTGCACTCAGGAGCAGGGCAGGTGGAGGAAGAAAGAGGCCCAGAGGAGGACAAAGGAAATGGTGAGAACTCCAGGGCCAACCTCCAAGCAGTGACCAAGAGCCCCAAAGAGTTGTGACGAAGTCAGCCTTGGCTCCGGCAGGCCCTGAGATCCCTAGAACCACAGCTCAGAGGTTGAGAGGGAGCAGCTGGGGGAGCCAGATGGGAGGTGTGGTCAAACGCAGGTGAGGACAGCATCCTGGTGTGGGCATTTAGTTCATGAAGAGTCAGAAACCACCCACCAGCTTGGGAGGCCAGGAACAAGGTCCAGGATCACAGGGTCTGGGTAAAAACTTACCAAAGAGTCAAGGCCGAACCAGATGGCCTGAACTTCAAGATCATGTTCTGGCCCTTCCAAAGAGCTGGACGGCTAGGTAGAAATGAGCAACAGAAAATCAGTCATAAGGATTGCATCTTCAAGACCGAGGGAATGAGTTCTGGAATCAGGTAGATGAGGCTTGTAGATCCAGTCTGTTTTTCCTTTGAAAAATGGGGCGTGGACCTCCCTATGGAACTGCTGTGAAGACTAAATGAGATAATGAACGAAAAGTGATTAGAACAGAGCCTGGCACATATTTACACTATTACAGTGGTGCTGATGGCAGAGATGGGGCTGCTGGTGTTGAAGGGAAAATTACAACAGTGACGTCTAGGGTCACATCCACACTATTTCAGGCTTCACTGGCTCATGGGGTTGAGGTGCCTAAAGCTCACCTGCTAGGTCAGGATTGACGCAGAAACCAAAGTGCTGTTGGCTGAAGGCCACACCAGCTCCAGTTGTCCACTGCTGGATCCAGTAGGAGCTGGGCCCAGGGACAGAGGCAGCTTATCTCTGCTCCTGTACTAATATCCCTGTCTCAGATTATAGGGTTGAAAGATGCTCGTGATCAGCTAGCCCATACGAGGCAAGTGATCTGCCCAAGATCCCCCAGATGGTTGGCAACAGTACAAGAACCAGAACTAAGGTTTCCTAACTCAGAGCCCAGTGTTTTTGCCATTCTACTGGGGTCCCTTCATCCCCATGAGACATCCACACCTGACTCCTTCCTGTCCTCACTGCCCCTACTGTCAGCAGACAGATCTATCCTTCTAGAGTTGAGTAGCCATTTCCATGGGAAACAGGCATGTGATAATGAAACAGTCAGACACAGAGAAGCCACACACACTGCATGAGTCTCCTCTTCCTGGGTGTGGAAGCCACCTCCTCACTGAGGCACAGAGGGCTGAGACCCAGGGTGTGGATGTCACGGTGAGCCGACTGTGAAGAAGAGTCAGGCTTCTTCAGGAATTCGGGTACTGATCCTGTCCTCCTTTCCTCCATATCATGAGACACCAGCTACTCTATTCCAAACACGAGGCACGAATCGGAACTGAAATTCTGTTTCTTAAATTCACAATTGAAAAACAACAGCATTTACATTAGTTATTTTTGTCTAGAATACAAGGGTAGTCTATGAATAAAATACACACAGTTGGAGAGGAGGAGAATATTCATCCCACAGCTCTCTGACAACCCAAAGGCCAGTTAAACCATCTTCATGACTTTCCACAGTTAAGAATATAGTACCAGCCAACTAGAGTTGTTTAATCAATGTTTGGGGCATTAAATTCAGTTCTTACCTGAGCTGACTTGAGTTGTTGGGTTCATTTAAAGTAGTATGAAAATTAATTAATTTAACTCTATAAATTGCTGAGTTGAAATGAGTTATTTGAAGTAAAGTGAAATGAAATGAATCTAGGTTGGTTCATTTTTAGACTCAGTCACCAGGGTTTTAACACTGGGTTGCCGGCCAGTGGGTATGGGTGTTGACCTTAAGTAACTGAGAACTCTAGGAAACTGACTCCAAGACAAGGTCCTGTGCAAAACCATGGCTGACTCCCCCAGGGTAGGTCCATCTGGGGCAAGGGAGTCCAGATCTGGCAGCAGAGGACTTCGTGTATCTTCCTAGAAGCCCACAGACTGAGGAGACAGGAAACCATGGATACTTTATGTTGTGGACAAACCTATAAAATGCAGGCCTTAGTCATACCATGACCTCTTACTTTAATACAACCTTCTCTGTTACTGTAGAATTCAACTATTTGTCACAAAATTAAGAACTGTATAAGTATGGAGCTACTTAAAGAAAAGTCCCCATGGGGGGACCAGAGAAACCCAGAGACTATTTTAGTCATTCTCTCTGCGTCCTCTGTGTTCCTTTCATACAGAATTGAATATGTCCTGTACAGCAAACGTTCCGGTCTTCCCCCTTCCCCACCAAACACATCATTCTACTTCTATCAATTCTTTCTTCCAATTCCCATTGTTACGTAAGCTGAATGTCTTGGAAATAGGCATATGTCTTAAAAAATAAGCCTATGGATATAATTTAGCTGTGAATGTGGTATTCAAACAGTCTCCAACTTAAGAGCGGGCTCTGTTCCAAAAAGTTTCAGTGTATGTCAGTTTTCTAGTACTCAAAATGCATCTTCCCATAGAAACCATGTCGTGTGTGGTGGTTGGGTCCCCAGGCAGCCCACGGAAGCTCGTTGAAGCCCGTGTAACTGGAGTGCAATCCAGTCCTGATAGTACCCTAGACCCCAACATGCTCCTGTGGGAGAGCGCATGTGACACTGCGACCCAGAGTCCTTCTCCTCTCCAAATCCTGCCCCTGCTGGACATGGCAGTGGTCACAGCATCTCACCAAGTTCTCAGAGAGATGAACCCTGCATCTCAAGTTCCAGACACCCCCTCTGGGATTCATCAGTCCTTCCCTTTTCTTCCACATCTTTCCTGTTAACAGTCAAATGATGTTTTTCCCCACATCAGTGCAAAGCAGGGAATCGGGCAGACTCCCACTCAGATTGTCCTGACTTCAAGGGACAAGAGCGATGGGGAGCCTCGCCTGGGAGCCACACAGGGTGGCTACTTGTGATGCTCCACCAGGCCTTGTGTGGCCGATGGAGAGGGAGAGAGAGGCCCAAAGGGGACAGATTGTCGAAGACTCACGTCATGGTCTTAAGAAGCACTGTTAGTGCCCAGAACGGTGTCAAACACATCCCAGAAGAAACAAACTATACACAGTTCAGATGCCAAACAGAAGCAAAACTGATTTATATCCCCTTTAAAATGACAATCATCCCTAGGCACATAATTAGGTGAAACAGAGCAAACAAAACAAAACAGGAGAGAAGTGGAAGGAGGTGCCAGGCCCGAGTGAACCTGAGCGCCCTCTCGTGGCACTGAGAGTGCCTGGCCAGCCCAGCCCGTCCCAAGGGTCCTGAGCCCATTGGCAGCTCTGGCACCCTTGCGCCAGAAACCAAGTGGAAATCTCCTGGACCTCTCTAGCAAGTGATTTTTCAATTGCTCCTGACTATAGTTTTTTAATTCCAGGTTTTGTTTTTTGGTTTTAGCATTTAGCCTGAGGTCACTTATTCAATGAAGAATTGATATAAATAATGTTTGGAGACAGAGTCCTTTTTTTGTTATTTATGAAGCATAAAGTAGATAACTCGTCCTCACAGCTCTCACTAAATCCTTCCTACCTCCAGCTCGCACCGTAGTACTGAAGAAGGAAAAATGATTTCATATCCAAAGTTTTTGGTCTTCCTCTAATTGTCCACAATTACCTCTAAATCTGTGGGAGAGAAAAATCGGTGGCTCTTACCCATCAGGAGGGACATGTGAGCTGCTATTATTACTGTTGTTGCATAATAAGGCATGTATTTTGAGGAAGATTACCAGATTACCCATTCTTTTTTTTTATTTATTATAGCTTATTATGGGGGTACAACAGTTCTGGTTAAATATATTGCCCATGCCCCTCCCAACCCCCCTGAGTCTGAGCTTCAAGAGTGTCCATTCCCCAGACAGTGCACATCGCACTCATCATGTAGATATACACCCATCCCCTCCCCCCACCTCTGTCCGATACCCAATTGGTGTCATTCCCAAATGTGCACCCAGGTGTTGATCAGGGAAACCAATTTTCTGGTGAGTACATGTGGTGCTTATTTTTCGATTCTTGGGATACTTCGCTTAATAGAATGGG
>JAQIFY010005260.1:0-11160 GCA_028533085.1 Varecia variegata | reverse complement strand
CTCTCCAGATTTTCGCGAGCTTAGTTCCCCTTCACCTCTGATTTTTCTTGCTATTCCGTGTCCCCCGCTGATTCACCGTGAATTCACACAGCTATTCTTGTGGGGGAGCAACCCTCCAGCTTCGTGGCATACGGAGATCCACTCCTTCCTCTCCGGGAGCACAAAACAAGGAGGTCACTACCACTCCGCCATCTTTCCCACCCCCTGATTTTTCTTTAATATTTCAATTTCTTCAGTGAATTTTTCTTGCAAGTCCTGGATTTTTTGTGGTTTCTTTGTGTTTGTTATTCATTTTTTCTTGCATAACATTGAGTTTTCTTACAATGTAGGTTTGAAATTCTTCTGTCATTTTAGTGCTCCAAATTTGGTTGATGGCCATTTCTAGAGATCTGGTGATCCCCTTTGGTGTTGTACTTTCTGTTTGATTCTTCATACTTCCAGAATTCTTTCACATATTCCTTCCCATATGGATCAGCTGTTGCTTCTTACATGCCCTGTTTAGTCTCTGAGCTAGTAGGTGGTGTTTGTGGGTGGGATTCCACAACACCCTTTATGATGAGTCAGTAGATGGAGTAAAAGGGTGTTCAGAATGACCTCCCTGTCAGTAGGTGGTGCTTGCTGGGGGTAGCAGGCTGCAGTGTTGTTTTGAGTCCTGTAACCAGCTCTTGTTCCTCTGGAAAGGCACTCTGGTTCCTCAGGTGGTGGGTGGTGTCCTGGGACTTCCAGATGTGTCCTTATGCTTTACCTCAGTGGAGGCGGGAGTGAATCAGGGAGTGAGTCTGAGTGTACCTGGGTTGAGTGAGCCTGCTTTCAAGCTCCACAAATGCTGTTAGCAAGGGTCAAAGGTCTGTTCTCTGCTTCTGGGCAAAGCTGCCAGGGAGGGGCTGAAATGGCCCCACTCAGTGGAAAAGTCTGCATGTGGGGTTGGGGCTGTCTGAGACCTGCAGTCTGGATCAGGCTTTGCTTTTTTCCATGCTCCCCTATTCTGCGGTTTCTCCCAGGTCTCTGCCAGAAGGCAGGACTTCAAGCCAGTGGATCTCCCCTGGCTGTGATGTGGGCCGGGAGGTCCCCTGCCCAGGATCACAACCTGAGCTGGGTGCATGGCCCTTCCATGGGAGGAGAGTTGTCCCTCAAGTACGCTGATCTGCCCCTGAAGGTACACACCTCAGTAGGCTCGTTCACAAATATCCCTTCTGTGCCCCAGGGCAATGCGATGGAGACCTGGGTGTACGGAATCTGGCCTGCAGGCCTGTCCCCTGGGCCCTGGAGATCAATCCCTCACCCTTCCAGAGAGAGGAGTGCTGGTCTCAAGTCATCCACATGGTCCCCAAGCTGGATCAATGTCTCTCCGCCTCAGGATTTGCCCTGCTCTCCTGGAGTCCAGGCTAGCAGCACCTCAGAGGGCTGATGGGTAGGGAGCTCACAGTCTGAGTACCCCTCAGTCCACTCAGAGCCCCAAAAGGAAAGGTCCCGTTCCTTGCAGATGCCTCCAGGTGATGGCTAAACTGTCTCTCTCTGCAGTGGCCGGTAGGCAACGGGGGAGTGGAGAATGAAGCAATATGGCGCCTGCCGATTGGCTCGGGTCTGCGGACCGGGAGGTGCCCCAGGGAGCTGGGAGCCCGGTGCCTTGTCTGCAAGAGGCTCGCGGCTCACTGGTGGTGGCCATCTCTGGGCTGGTACAGGCATGTCTCTCCAATGGCTCAGGAGCCCACCCGCAGTCCGAGATGCAAGGGAGTGGAAGTGTAGCTGCTCCACCTACCCTTGTCGCTGCTCTCCCAGCCTCTCAGGGGCCTTTCTCCTTCCAGTTCTCCTCTGCAGCTTTTTTCCATGGTGTGTCTTGTGGTTTCAGGCATCCTCCCTTCTGACCCTCATCTGATCTATGTTTGTCTGCCTGTTTTATTCTTTTTTTTACTTTCTTCTGATCTGTTTTTCTTGCAGAGACACTCTGGCTGGTGGTTTTTCTCATCCACCATCTTCCTCACTTTATTTTTCAATCAAGTTTTCCTTTCTTATGCTGAGTTCTTTACATGAGAGGAGTAAATTATCTCACATTCCACATGCTATGGATAGTGAAATAATCCTTCATACCATATACTCAAATCCAAGGAAGAAAAGTACCATGGTCTCATCGCAAATTATAATCAAGGTAACATAAATATAATATGATAATATTAATATTGTGTCACTAATGTTAACTCAAGTGGGGCATGCTGAGAAGAGATGAAGTGACACATTTTCAGCTATATTATCTGAATTATTAATTACTATATAATTAATTATATTAATCTGACATAAATATTGATTTTAATAATACTAATATTAAAAATTATTGATATGTGTATCTAATATAATTAATCAATACATTATATAATTGGTTATGTTTATTAATTATAAGAATTATAGTATAATTATATATTATAATACAATAAATATTATAATTAATTATATATTATGTTTGTATGCATCTAGTATTATTAATATTAGATACACATACATACACATATATATTAATATATATGTAGAAGTAGGGTAGTTTGATTTACTTTTAGAATTCAAGTTTATACATACCTACAACAAGCTACATACATTTAGTAAATTCCTATATCATTATCCTCTGGTTCTATTGTTAGTAACATAAAGATAATTTTGTGTAAATCATGGTGCCATTTAGATGATTGAATAAGACTGTGTATATATTAAAAAATAACAGAAAGCCTATTTCAAAATATATTCTCAATGTCTAATTTAAATCCTACTAAACTTTTTCCCTCAGAAGAGATTTCTAAATATAAAATGAATTTGTATTTGAAAAGAGCTCTTTGTATCAAAGCTCTTTGATACTAAAGACTATTACATCAATTTTAACATAATGGCATGCTATTCAACTACTCTTTTATACTCTTTTGATGAGAAGATTTTGTTAAACTTTATCAATCTTTTTATAGGTCAGTTAGCTTTATAAAGAACCAGAATGTGTTCAAATCCAAGGCCTCCAAGGTAAATGACAATTAATGATCTGGATGACAGAGATGAAACAGGGAAGAAAAGGCAGTCGAATAAAATTTGATGTGTGTCCTGGTAAATGCTTCCATATGGACCACGTGGGTGCGTAGAAGCAACACTCAGCACAGCCTGTGTCCTCAGGGCAAGCTACCGGTGCAGGCGTCCTGAACACCGAGAGGGTGCGAGCGCAAGGAGCAAAGCAGACAGGGAGGAGGTACACCCTGAAAGGTCATGGAGGTGTGGGAGAAAGCAGATCTTCAGCGGGAAGCCACACACTAGAGAGCTGAGAAGTGAGGCCAAACAAGGGCCAGGGTACAGAATCCCTGGAATGAAGTTTATTTTTTGGCTTGGAATTTATAAAGGGCATTGTATAATTTTGAGTAGAATGTTGGTGTAGTCTTTGCATTTTGGAAATGTCATCCTTTTTGCATTTCATTTTGCAAACGAAAGCTGTTAGAGTGCAGAGAAGCAAAACATGATAAAAACTTATTTTGAAGTTAATGGAGTGAATTTACTGAGAAATGCAAAGAATATGTATTATGGAAGTAGGCTACATAGAAGTCTTTATAAAGCATTTCCACCTATTTGCATTGTTAATCACATGCTCACATACATTTAGGCTTCTGTGAGTTTATTTAGTTATCTCAACCTGAGTTTTTGATAAGACATACTGTTAATGTGGTGAAAATGTTAACACAATTGAGGAGGCAGGTTGGCAGAATCAGTTTACTTGGCAATAAATATTTCCTGTTTTAATCCTAACTCTATTTTTTAGAAATTATAAATATTCGGTGTCATCATTAACACATTTACTTCTTAACACAAATTAGGCAACCATTTAGGACTATATAGCAAATACAAATGACAAATATTGGCAAAACTAATTGGAGTCTGGGGGTCCACGTGCATTTTGTTTCCTGAGAGAGATTCTGAAAGAGGCATGCCCTGCGGCATAACTGAAGTCAAGGGACTGAACTCTCTGTGGAGGTGTAGGGTTCAAGGTCCACAATGTGATGTGATGCATAGGTCTTTGGAAGTGTGCATCATTTGGACTGAGTGGCTGCTTTTGAATCTTTTCTAGAAGACAGAAACAAGGAAATGCTGTGACACAGCTCAGAGTCAGAGAGTGATTATTATATTCCAGAGGATGGAGAAGCTGGAATTTATTTGGAGAATGTGCACCTTGACCACCACATGTGAGTATAACAAGTATGACAAACTTGTTTTTTCTTTGCTTTTTTTTTTTTTTTTGAAAATCTGTTACCTTCTCTGCTAACTTTATGTGACTTTGGTGATAAAAAACATGAGATAATGTATATAAAAAATTTTGGGACACTGTATAGGATTATTCAAGTGTAAACCTTCCTTAGCCTGATTATTAAAATCATTGTGTATATTTTTGAAATTCATCATACTATATGTAGTTTTTCACAACATCCTGGGACTGGCATCATTCCCCTTAAGTCCTGGGCTCTTTCATGCTAAAATTGAAGAAGATAAAAAAAGAGACATATTCTTCTAAATGATTAAATTATTTTAACTCATTAAAATATTTATTGAAGGCTTTATGATAAATGTAAATATCTTCCAGATGGTAGATATATACCTAAAAATGACTTCACAGAAACAAGCACATACCAAATGGCTTCTACTCACTGCTTAAAAACAGTTATAAAAATTTAGCCCTAGGGCTCCAAGCTGCCCTGATGAAGTCAGAGTGAAAAAAAAATAGCCCTAAAACAGTCCTTACATACCATCTAGTGTAAGTTTTCAGTTTACAAATTATCAGGGAAGTGATTTACCTCCCCAGAAGAACCCAATTTTTTATTCATGTTCAAATTCTTCACTAAACATACTCAGGCATAAAATCCTAGCAATCCATGTCATAAAGGTGAAGTGAAGAGAAATTCAGTGAAGCTTGATTTAGTTAAATTAACAGTGTGGGAGACTTTCCTAAGACCTGGACATACTGCACTGCTGGAATCTGTGGATGGAAGCCTGCAGCTTGGTCAGAACTGCAAGGTCTAGGAAAAGGCTGGGCCCAGGGAGGTCGGGCGTCCTCCCAAAGGCTCTGCGGCCACTCAGATCTCTTCACGACGTGTGTCTCCCTCCTCCTCCAATCTCCATTCGTGTTCCAAAGTCTATAGTCACGTCAGGCCTTCTGCGCTCAATCTTATTTTGTTTTCTGTTCCTTCCTGCTTTCAACTTTATTCTTAGCACTCATTTTTCTCATATGCCTCATCTCTCTCCCATAGACTTGATTTTCCCTCTCATTAAGTCTCTTCTTCAGAGGTGCCTTCTGTCTTCTCCCTCAGGCTTCTCCATTTTCTAAGAATTGACGTGCAATCATATAGAAGGATCAAAACAGTTCTGACAATGTGAGGATTTTACAATTGCATATAACATTGTGACACTTAATCTCATTTTTAAAATGAAGGAACAAAAAAATGCTGTTGGTTCTTTATGTTGACTACCTTTTGAATAAGAGTGTATTTGCTATTTCATTTGGAGAGGTGTCAATATTTTTACATATTCTTGTTGCAGAGAATTTGGGTGCCCTAACACATATGCAGGATTAAAATAAATGAAAGTACCTAGTACATGGTATTCATACAAATATTAATAAATGAATTTGTGACTTACTGAGGGGTTATTCTCTGGTTTCAATATCTGGCATATCTTGTTCTTTAAGGCACTCTTTTATGTCTAAACGTTTGAACTGAAAATGGAAATTTTCTCTTGGGATGTCGACATAACATTTTAATTCAGTAAAAAATAATAAGGCCGTATCATTTTTGTGTGTCATTAAAACAAACAAAAGAGCCTTTATTAGTTTGCCCTATTTTGAAAAGAATTTTACCATTAACTGTACTTGGCACGAGTTCATTTCGAGCACCGACACGCAGCCAGGACTTCCCGGGAGCGTGTCAGCAGCAAAAGTGTTTCAGGCTAATCTTCGCATCACAAAGAAAGTGTTGTGAAAGGCACAGGCCATAACCACTATGTGACAGAACCTGCTCTGTCCTTGGATGTGTATAAGATTTGGTTCGATATGCACAATTATACATCTAGCTCATTAACATTAAGAAAAAGCTTGATATATCTCCATTAATGTGGTGGGTTAAGGAAGTATCCAAGAGGAAAAAATACATGATTGAATTTCTTTACAATTTAACTGACTTCCAGAGAATGAATTTTAAATCTACTGTCTGCTTAGTGCTTTTCTTAAGATGAAACAAAAAATAAACACCAAGGATTAATACCCACAGTAATAAATAATCTTCAATCAGTAGATATTCAGTATCATGATATGGGTATGACAAAACATAAGACTTTTTTAAACTGCTAAACTTTTAAAAAAATCAATAGAAAATAATGACAAAGACATTTCGTTATTTCAAGCTTAGAAATCTGGAAATTCAGAAGAATTTTGGTGGCAATGATGTATATCAGGCAGAAATAAAAGTGAATCTTGCTTTGGTTAAGTTTTGTTTGGGGTATAGTTAATTTGGGACTCTAGGGAAATGTGGACATAGTATGATTTTTTAGATGCATGGTAAAAAAAAAAATGGGGGCTAATGACAGTAATTGAGAGTCTTTTACAAAAACTTGACTCTTCTCTTTCCTCCCCTGTCATTACCTCGGCGTTGCCCTGGCTCCCGGCAGCTGCAGGTATTCGCTCCCTTGTGGCCAGGCTCGCAGACTTCGCCCATCCAATGCACCGTGTGTTAAAGCCCCAGAGACTTTCTCAATGCAAAATCATTTCACATCACTACACATCTTCACGGCTTAAAATACCTCTTTGATACTTGCTTGATTGGAAACAAAATTGAAGTGTACACTATATAACCTGATTCTCTGTACTTCTCCAGGCTCGTTCCCTGCCCCACACAGCTACATCCTGGGCTCTGCCCATCCTGACCCGGCTGGGCCAGGATTTCACACAGTTGTGCCTTTACTCACAGAGCTGAAACAAACTCCATTGTTCCCCAAAGTGGCACATTCCAGTGAAGGTTTTAAAGACCGCAGAAGGGGTTCTGTTTGGTCCCCTAAATGTTTATCCCATTTGATTTCATAACATTTTATCGTAGCAGAAGGAAATCAGTTTCTCAAAAATACAAACAAAGGCTTTTGAATGTCCTCACCACAAAGAATGATGAATGCATGAGGTGGTAGTCATGCTAAATACCCTAATTTGATCATTATACATCATGTACATGGATCAAAACATCAAATTATACCTCATACAAATGTACGATGGCAATGTGCCAACTAAAAAAAAATAAAAATTCAAACAAAAAGAAAGAAAGAAAGAGAGAAAAAAACCTAGCTCCCTTCCCCACACAGAATTGGAAGAAAAAAATTATTCTAAAAAGAGAATGAATGCCCTGTTCTTCCTTAAGAAACTATTTTAATGAATATTTTTAGTAAGTATGACAAGATTCTAAGGCTTGGTCTAAGATGGAAAAGTCACGTAAACTGCACAGTAAAGGGCCTTACCACAGTATTCATTTGAAAATCAAACTAATAAATAAGCTTATATCTTCTCTGAAATTTCCAGATTAGGCAAATTATCCAGGATGGTGTGGGGAAACCAGACCGTCAACACTGTCTTCATCCTGCTGGGAATCTTTGATCACAGCCCCACCCATATCTTCCTCTTCTGTCTGGTCCTGGGCATCTTCTCAGTGGCCTTCATGGGAAATATTTCCATGGTTCTTCTCATCTACCTGGACCCCCGGCTGCACACCCCCATGTACTTCCTCCTCAGCCACCTGTCCCTCATGGACCTCATGCTCATCTGCACCACCGTACCCAAGATGGCCTTCAACTACTTGTCTGGCAGGAAATCCATATCTCTGGCAGGTTGTGGAACCCAGATATTCTTCTACGTGTCCCTGCTTGGAGCGGAATGCTTCTTGTTGGCTGTCATGGCTTATGACCGCTATGTGGCTATATGTCACCCTCTCCGGTACACCATCCTCATGAACCAGAAACTCTGTGTCCTCATGACTGTTGCCTCCTGGATCTTGGGCTCTCTTGATGGCATCATTGTGCTTGCAGCTGCCCTGTCATTCTCTTACTGCAGCTCTCTGGAAATTCATCACTTTTTCTGTGAGGTTGCTGCCCTTTTACCTCTATCCTGCACAGACACGTCCGCATTTGAAAGACTGCTTTTCATCTGTTGTGTGGTGATGCTTATCTTCCCAGTCTCAGTCATTGTCGTCTCCTATTCCCGCGTCCTTCGAGCTGTCATCTGTATGGGCTCTGGGGAAAGTCGCCGCAAAGCCTTCACCACGTGCTCCTCCCACCTGTCTGTGGTCGGGCTCTACTATGGTGCCGCCATGTTCATGTACATGAGACCAGCCTCGACCCACACGCCAGACCAGGACACGATGGTGTCGGCCTTCTATGCCATCCTCACCCCCATGCTGAACCCACTCATCTACAGCCTCCGCAACAAAGAGGTGTCCAGGGCACTTCAGAAGCTGTTGAGGAAAGGAAAGTTCATATAACTTTATCAAAAATCTTTTGAGTGCACACTCTCTCTGGTCAACACTTCTTCAAAGAAACTAGAATCAATAGCATTATTCTATTCCTGCTAGTTTGTCTTTTAGCCATTTTTTAACATTTTAAAATATCATTAGTATATTATTAAAAACATATCATGGGTAAAGTGGGCTGAATTGGGACATTAGCATAGGCTGTTTATCCCTATGCATGCAATTCTACCATTGGCTGTTAGCTATGAATGCTGCCAGACGTTAGGATCTTGCCTTTGCAGTCAGGCATAAGTCTGCAGGTTCTTTGCTTTATCAAAGAACGAGGGTTGAAAATGATCCTCTGCTTTTGGAGAGATGCCCCTTTGTTCATGGATCACTTACCCGTCAGTACTTGTCTTTGGTATCACTGGTCCTTAAGCCTGGCATTGACTAGTTTAATTCTGATTTTTTCCACTTAGTTCCTGAGTATTTAGAAATGGGGGGTTAGTGTTGGCACTTTCTTCAATCAATCAATCTTTATGTCTATATATAATATCACTTAGAAATTCATATATTTATATATATAAAACCTTTATATTAAAAGTGAATGTATTAATGAGTCCAGATAAAATATCTATCTGGTTTGGCTGCACAACTATCATCTTTATTATGACGGCTCTTATTTCTCACTCATCCTTATATTAATAACCAGAATCCATTTGGAGAAGTTAGAGAACCCTAACTTCCTGGAATTGGTAACTGTGGTTTTGTATACAACTCTGAAAGAAATAATTTCCTATAAACTACCCCACAAAACTCCCAAAAGTTGTCTCAAAGAAGGTTGTGGTCCATAGTATGTGTACACCAATTGTTTTAAAGTTTCATGAGATATCCACAATTTGATAAAACTTTGATGTACTTCAACTGTTATTAATTGATTGCAATCTGCATGTCTAAATCCTCTGCATTCTTGAGAATTGAAGGCAATCTTTGCATGCTTCATGAAGATTGCCTTGATTTTTGTGTATATATTGTAACATAGTCTTTATTGTGTCATATTTTATTTCTCTAAACCTGAATTTTATACTTTAATAACATAACCATGGGTTATAATCAATGTCATCCCTTAGGGCACTACAAAATATTTTGGTACAAGTAGAATATCCTCAATTCTTTTTTGTTATTAGATAAAATCTATATATTATAAAATTTAGCATTTTATGGTGAACAATTCAGTGGACTTTTGTATATTCACAGATTTGTGCAAGTATCAACACTAATTACAAAGATTTTTATCACTCGGAAAGGAAAACTCATACCCACTAGCAGTGATTCCTTGTTCCCTCCCCCCAGCCTCTGGCAATCATTCTCTTGTGTCTCTAGAGAGTCACCTATTTTGGACCTTGCACATAAATGGACTCATATAATATGTGATCTGCACCTGGCTCTTTTCACTCAGCATAATGTTTTCCAGTTCCTTGTTGAAGTGCATATTAACACTTCATTCTGCTCTGCACATGAATAATATTCCTTTGTAAGGCTGTGCTGTGTTTTGTGCATTTACTCAGCAGCTGATAGGCATTTGGGGTGTTTCTGCCTTTTGGCTATGAGGCATAATGCCACTACAAACATTCGTATACAAAGCTTTGTGTGGACACAGGTTTTCAGATCTCTTGGGTGTGTACCTAAGAAGAGTAGAATTGCTCAGTCATGGTGACTAGTTCATATTTTGAGGAGCTTTCAAACTGTTTTCTACGGTGGCTGCAAAATTTTATATTTCCACCAGCAACATAGGAGAGTTTCAGTTTCTCCCATTCGCAACAACTCTTGTTATTTTCCAACTTTTAGATTCAGACATTCTAATGAGAGTGAAGTTGTATCTCATTGTGGTTTTGATTTGTATTTCCCAAATGACTAATGACATTGGGTATCTTTTCTTATTAGTCATCGTTGTATACTAGTCATTTGTTTATCTTCTTTGAAGAAATGTCTACTCAGATCCATGTTTTTTTGTTATTGAATTCTTTGTATCTTGTGGACATTAGACCCTTATCAGATATATGATTTGTAAATATTTTCTCCCATTCACTGAGCTGTCCTTTCACCTATTGATACTGTCCTTTGAATTATAAAAGTTTATAATTTTGATTGAGTACTATTTATGTTTTTTTCTAATTAGGGTTTTGGTGTAATGCCTAGAAAATCATTGTCTAACCAAGGTCAGGAAGATTTATGCATATCTTTTTCTTTTAAGAGTACTATAGCTTTAGTTCTTATATTTGTGTCATTGATCCATTTTGAGGTCATTTTTGTCTGTGGTGTGAGATAAGTGTTCAACTCTATTTTTTTGCATGTGGATATTCATTTGTCATTCATTTTCATTTATTGAAAAGCCTATGCTTTCCCTATTGAATTGTTTTTTATCTCCTTGGCAAAATTTTGGGGGCATTTCTATTTTCACAATAAATCTTTCAATTCATGCATATATACAGGATAACTTCACATTTCTTTCCTTCTTTGAACATTTTGTAGCTTTGGGGTATACAAATCTTACATTATTTTATTATTTAAATTTACTTATAATAATTTTATTCTTTTTGATGCTATCATAAATGGGATTATTTTTCTAATTTCATTGATTGTTCATTGCTAGTCTTAATGTTTTTTTTTTTTT
>JAQIFY010005259.1:0-11161 GCA_028533085.1 Varecia variegata | reverse complement strand
TTGTGTGGTTACCATGCCTTTGAACACATTGCACATGTTTAGGAAAAGGCTAAAATGTTTGCCCTATTACTGGTCTTTCATATGAATCCTTGCAGCAGATAGAAATAGGTATTCCTAGCAACTCTGTGTAAATAAACATAATTAAGTGAAAAGAAGAGAAGGCAAAATTCTGTGTCCTTTTATATGAAAACATCAGAGGAAGAAAAAAATTAATTATCTATCTTAAGATATATCCGCTTATAAACTCAGTTTAAGCTTAACCAAAAAAAGAAAAAGAATAAAATGCAAATGAGTTTTGAGAAGAACTTAAAATTAGTTGCTGTTATCTCTATGAGGCCTGTTGTTATGGGCTAAATTGTGACCCCTCAAAATTTATGTGTTGAAGCCCTAAACCTCAGTAACTCAGAATGTGATAGGGTCGTTAAGGAGATGGTCAAGTGACAATGAGGCCATTAGGATGGATCCTAATCCAATATGACTGGTGTCCTTATAAGAAGAGGAAATTTAGACACACAGATGGTTACCGGACTACAAACACACACAGAAAAGATGACGTGAAAACCCAGTGAGAAGCTGGCCACCTCCAAGCCAAAGAGAGAGGCTTCAGAAGAAACCAACCCTGCTGATGCCTTGGTCTTAAACTTCTAGCCTCCAGAACTGTAAATAGTAAAAAGCAAATTTCTATTGTTTAAGTCCCCCAGTCTGCGGTACTATGCTTTGTCTTGGAAACCTGAGCAGACTAATACAGACCCCAGGGCCAAGGGGAAATCTGAGGGGGCTCGGGGAGAGCCCCACCATGTGCAGTGCACACCCTAGCAGGGATGGGGGCACTTGTGGCATGAGTTGATCTTCCACCACCATCACTGATCAGGTCCCTGCCCCACCAGAGGAAAACAAGAGGAACAGACACTTCAGGGTCTATCTCCATCTTATCAGATATGCTAACCAGGATAAATGGAGATTGAAAAGGCAAGAAGGAGATGTTTTTAGAGTCTCTCTCCATTTTAGCAACTGTGTCAAAGTTGAGATGAAATGAAGACTGTTAGGAAGAAATACTCCAGGTCATAGAAGATGGCACCCCCTTCCCCGGCTTTCTTGCTGGGGGGCCACCCTCTCTCGAGCATGCTCCCCAACACACTCTTGACTCTAGGAGCAGTCCCTTCACTGTGGACTTTGCTTTTATCACTGTGCCCCACTCTGTCACTGCTTGTTTCCACCCTCACATTATTTTGTGTTTCAGACTGTCCCTTTGATCCCCAAGTCCACCTTCCCCTAAGGCACTCTCTTTCGTTTCTCCCTGCATGACACCCCACGGCTGTGAGCCAACTCCAGCTGCTCCCCCAGCCGAATCCAACTCACTGAACCCCCCAGGCTGGGCGAGAGCTCCTGGTTGGCCTGAGAGACTGAGAGCAGGAATGAGCCAGTCCAGACACTGCCCTGTTGGTTGGGCTCACCCTCCCCTTGCAAAGAGGAGCAACATGCCAGTTAGTTAACCTGCACCAATAATACCATATTCTATCAAATCTAGGACACTGCCAGTTGGAACACTCAGTATTATTTTATATGCCAGTAAAAAGAACAAATCCTGGCAAATAAACTATAGCACACCATTAGATGTAAGATGCTTTAAATTACAGAGTAGTTGAAAAGGAAAAAGGAAAAGTGGGTATCTTAGGGTCACTGGCATGAGAAATATAAGCGTGAAAATGACATGACTTAAGAACAATGACCAAATAATGCTTGTCTTTTTGTAGACATATGATTTTCTGTTGTGATTTTGAAATTTACAACATTTTTTCATGGTGACCAAGAAATAAGTACATTTTTCTAAGTCACCATCAAAATTGGCCCAACTCATACCATGTCTAGTTTCCTAAGACAAGGTGATAAAGGCATGAATTCAGGTTGTATATCGTCCCGGAGATTTTCCGGAATATCTAAACTTGTGATTATTGTGTATGAGTGTTTGCAGAGGCTCCTGCTTTTCTTCTGAATGATATTTCTATTGTTTCAGTTTGCCTGATAGCCCTTGCTGTCTAAATTATCATTGTCTGAATCCTTGCTATCTAAACTAAGGGACTAAATAAATATGGATACTTTTTTTCAAGATGGTCTGACCTCTCTCAATATCCGAACTCTCATGCCTGTCTATCTGAAATCCAGGAACCATCTGATTTGGATCCTGTTTCACAACCTGAGATTGAAGATTTCCAGACCTCAATGGAACTTTCCAATGAAAGAATTGCCAGGTTTCTGTTTAGGACCATGCTTGTTTAGGCGCTATCAATCACCTTCCTATACAGAAGCCTAGCAATGCTTTCACTGGAAAGCTCCACTGTGTAACTGTGAGAGGTTAAGCAAGTTACTTTCCTTTTCTGACCTTTGTTTTGCTCTCTGTGCAAGAGAGCTCAGTACCTCCAGGGTCTCGCCCCTGCTGCTGGCTTCTCTCTGCACTCCCCTCCCCACACCTCCTCTCTCCCCTTCTCCACCCTGTCCCACCGCTGGCCTGGAGGCTGGCCTCTCCAGACTGCATCACCCAAGCCACCTCCTGACCTCTGGCTACTGGTTGGTTTTGGCCAATGGGTGGCATCAGGAGTTTGGGTACTTCTGGAATTCTTCCTTCCCTCCGTGCTAGGCTGTGGTTTCACAGTGGCACTGCGTCCCCCACCTAGTGCCTGGCAGGGGACCTCCCCCCTCTACCCCTCCTGGCTCTGGTTCTGGCTCTGGCTGGATCCCGTCTGGTCTAGAAGTCATGGCTTTCTACTGCATGTTGTCTGTGAGAGCTCTCATCCTTTGTTGGTTCCATTAACTCTGCTCACACCTCAGAACATAGTCTCTCTGTTAGTATCTCTCCAGTGACTCCTTTGAGGGTGCCGTCCATTTTCTACCAGGACCCTGATTGGCACCCTCTCCCCAGCCTGCAGGTGGTGACGTTTGCCCCATGATGTAGTTTGCTGCCTTAAGAGATTGTATCTCAGTGCAGCCGTAGAATGACTTATCCAGAAGAGTCTATTTGAAACCTGGCTCTGTGCATCCTTAAACATTTTGTTTATGTGGTGAAAATAAGGAGAACGTCATCCTTGAGGAAGGATTTCGTTTTTAACTTTTGGCCAAACACCCCCTTTCATCCCCTCCCCTTGTTAAAAAAAAAAGAAAAAAAGATGCTCTGGCTTGTATTTATGAGGGAGTTAGCCATACAGTTCCCCTTTCAAAGCTGTTCACATGGAAAGGAAACTGGCCTTGACATTTACACAGTCCAGGAGGGTTCCAAATAGAATTTGGACAGATTGGGAAGTTACCATCTTGGAGTGTGTGGGGAAAGCAATCCTGGTGGGAAGATGTGGTGACATATATGAGACAATCCATGGATGTCAGGAATGTGCCACTCTCTATGTGCCTCTCTGCTCCACGATCCAATGGGCTTGCCAAAAATATGCATATGTTCTTTATGGTATCACATGAGAAGCCCATCCAATTAAAGCACTCCACACTAAAGGCAAGGAGTATAATTTCTGCGTACATTTATGATTGCTTAATGTCAACAAAAGGGTCTTTTAAACACAGCACATTCCTTACCCTGCCCTCCCAGATCATGCTAAACACATCCAAATGCACGAACTGTAAAAGAGGGAAGACGAGTGTTGGCACCAAGCTCTTTGGTTTGTGCATCTGGCCAGCGTCCGCTGGGAGAAATGTAAGTCGGAGTTTACCACATGGATTACAAATGTGCTGAATTGCAAGAATGATTATTAAATGAAAATATCCATAGCACCTGCAGCTTGTCCCGGAAAATTCCCCCAGGGTATTGTGGGTGCTTTTTTAAAAAAAATTTAAAACAACAAAAAAAAAGTAAGACAGGGTGAGATGCAAATGGCAACTCCAGATGCTTCTAGTAGCAGCTCCATTAATGTTCCTAGAGGGTTTGCAGAGTCCATTCCATGGATCTGAGCCTCTTCCATTCTCAGCGGGAGTGTGTGGAGGGAGGGGCTCGGGGAATATCCTTAGCCTCTTTCCTTTGAGGTTTGGATGATCAAGACAATGAAAATAATAGTAATGTAAATGGAAAGTGCTTTAAAAAACAAAGCATATCCAGCGCAGGGGGAAGTCCGAGGCTAGCTCCAGAGCCGGCCCAGCGGTAGTGTTTATTCTGTTAGAAGGTCAGGGCTTCTTCTGAAAACAGAAACTGAGAGGCTATGTGGATTTTGTTGATTTAATACATGATTGTGTATATATATAGAACACTCTGCACATATGTAATATTTGGCTGTGTTTCAATTAGCTTCTGTGTGTGTGTATGTGCGCACACACACGCCACAGAAGCTAATTTGTGAAAAGAAAAATAATAAAGTTAGGAGAAGTCCAGTGAGGTGGTTAATTTCTGGGATTTGAAATCAGATTTCCCACCCTGCCACTGAAAGCACTTGAGCAAGTCATTTAACCTTTCTGAGCCTCAGTCCCCTCATGCATAAAACAGAGATCATTGCTAAACCCATAGTCGTCTCACCAGTAAATGTAAGGACCAAATGAGGTAATGTGTGTGAAAATGCTTTGAATATTATAAATTGCTAACAAAATATTGGTTGCTATTATTATTTGAAGGAAGTTTCCACTGCCAAAATTCTCATATATGCTTATAATTCTATCAGATATGTCAGCATAAACACGACGCACACACATAACCGGGAAAATGGAATCTGACCCAAACACTGCACATTTTAGGTGACCTCTTTTTGGTATTCTGAGGATAAAGAGAAAGCAGGCATTTACGTTTCTTTCTAGGGTTGGAGAATCAAAGGTGAATTGATCAGCTACAAGAAACAATGGTGATCTAGCACCTCTTGTATTTTCCTGGATAGAGCTGGAGCCCATTCTACTAAGTGAAGTATCCCAAGAATGGAAAAATAGGCACCACGTGTACTCACCATCAAATTGGTTTCACTGATCATCACCTAAGAGCACATATAGGAATAACATTCATCGGCGTCGGGCAGATGGGAGGGGGGAGGAGGGGACGGGTGTATACATACATAATGAGTGCGATGTGCACCGTCTGGGGGATGGACACGCTTGAAGCTCTGACTGGGGTGGAGGGCAAGGGCAACAATATACCTAACCTAAACATTTGTACCCCCATAATATGCTGAAATAAAAAAAAAAAGGTGAATTGATGTAATATGTACTTCGTTAAAGGAAAAAAATATTCAATGGTACTTATTAAAGGAAGGTAAGGAAGATTTTATTGAGGACTATCAGGATAGAGACCCTGCGGCCCCATCTTGCAGTGGGGGGAGAGAGTGGACTCAACTCCGAATGGCACAGGCCACTGGGAATTTAGAGCTGAGGAGTAGGGTAGGGGTCAGAGGATGGAAAATTACTAAGCAGAAACATCGGGGTAAGCGGGATTCTGGCTAAACGGACCTAATAGGATTCTTGCCAAAGAGGGGCCAGGGTGATCCCACATCACCTGGGGTGTGGTGGATGGAGGATGAGGAGCCCGATCAGATACTCAGGACGATGAGATATTGAAGGTATAGGGGGTTCATGCTAAGCTGACTTCGCAGGGTTCTCTGCTAAAACTGGATTTTATCAGGAAGTGCACAGTAAAGTGTGGCCGAAAAGAATCTTTGTCAGCTTGTACTTAAAAAAAATTACTAGTGATCTGTCATAGCACAAATATGACAGATGTTTTTAAAGGGCTTTAAGAAGAATGTGCCTGCACCCTCTTTCACCCCCTTACCTCCTGTCCCAGCCCCTGCCAACAAGCGTAGACTTCTGAAGGAGACTTCCACCAAGTCTCCTGGGCTGGGGCTTCTTGCTGCCAATGTGGGTAACTGGCATGAGCCTCCGGGAAGCTGAGCTGACTTACATCAGAGAAGGGACGAGAGCTTCAGGAAAAGCAGAGACCAGAAATGTGGGAGGAAGGCAGGGCTGGAGTAAGGTGAGAGCCACTGAGGATTGCATTTTAGGACCATTTTGGGCAGATTTGAGAAAAAAAAGAGATTTCTTTAGGACTACTGCCATGCTATGTTGAGCAAAACTTTGGAAAGTTAATGGTTTAAAGCAAATTTTGAATGAGTTTTTCCTGTGTGTTGTATATTGCTATTTTCTTTTGTCATTTTCTCAGACTTCAAGAAATAATTAAAATTGTTTGCAATTTCTCTTGTGAGATCTCTTCTGGATTTGACTGTAAGTTGAGCTGGAACACTAGCAAGCTCAGCTTTATGTGTGTGCCATACATGTTATTTAAAAAGTGACCCTTCTAAGGATTTTAACCTATATTTTGATGTTGAATAGACAAGTTATGTTTTCAGTTGTGAAAAGATTCTGGCATAATTTGCTGAGGAATATGTATGTGCTGAAATGAGACAAAAGAAATGCACAGGACATGGAGGAATCTGTCTGTGTCTTCATGGCAAAATGCTGAATGGCAGAAGACTGAGAAAAAAAAGCCAAAAGCTCAGGCCTACTGAGGGGTTCCTCATCACAGCGCAGACTGCCTGCACAAGTAATCGCTGCCTTTCCTGCTGCCCCGAACCTTTAACTGTCCCACAGGAGTCCTGGACCCATGGGCGGTTCCAACTGCATGAGATTGTTAGGATCCTCTACTCACATCCCGTCATTTAGTACCAAGAACAATCGAGCAAAGAAGCGGAGCCCAAGGTTAAATAATTAGCGAGGAGCATCTGAACCCACAGTTTAGTGCTCCTGATACCGCATCAAGCTCCCTTGCAAAGTATCCTCATGAAGACCCATAGGCTCAGGGTTCATCTAGAAGAGACATACCAGAGAGGTGGGGGTGTAGAGAAAAGACCCCAGCCACACACACACTGGAACCACTTTTACAGCAGCGCCTGTTGTCTCCGCTGCCCCCCAAACCCCAGCAGTGCTGGGGAGCCGGCTGCCGCGGGAAGGAAGCCAGCTGCCACCATGCAGTGTGCAGGCCTCCTGCTGGGAGGGCTCCCTCCTCTTACTGAATCCGTCTCAAGGAAATGGTCATCACTGCCTCTCCCGCATGGAGCCTGCAAAGTTATGTTAATCTCCCTGGCCAGTAAACTGAATAAGTAAGATTTCACACATGTGCCCTTTACTTCCCACATAATATGCACACTCAGTATTAGACAGGAAGTATGCTTAAGGCTCTTTCAATGACTACATGGGATTAAACATAGAATTCCATTTTTCTTTTTACTTATAACAGATTGGCAAAGGCCTGAGAGGTATAAGTGTAATGTTGCTGAAAAACTTTAGTTTGAAATTCCTAGACTATATAAAATCCCTTTCAACACTTCTTCCTATTCCTAAAAAATTGTTTTTATAAATTTAGTGAGAAGAGCTTCACTCCTAGGATTTAAAAGAAATTGTATATATTTCATGACTGTAATCAAACTGGAAACATAATGCGAACAGATAGCTCTTGTATTTTTGTTCTTCCACTTTAAATTGCAATTGTCCATCTCTGAGTTATGTGCAAACCAAAATGAGAACTTGGGGAAGAAAACACATGTTCTGTTCAAGTTCTGAATGTTTGAGTATTGGCAGAAATGAGAGATCCATAGAGTCACGGGAAATCATGAAAAATCATTTCGCATCATTGCCCGTCTCCCTGCGCCCTCTCCCTATCATATGCGCCTCTTTAATTACTGTAGCTCCCTGGGAGTTTCCTTTGGCTTTTAAAGGGAGCAGGAGACTACTCCTGCCTTTGATGACCCAGTGTAGCATCCAATAACAGTCACAGAAAAATACATAAGTATTTTCCTTATGTCTAACCTAATTTCTAAATATAGACTTATGCTTCTGGCTATGATGCAGTAGCTAGTGGCAGACTTAAAATTCCTGCCAAGAACCACTAGAAGCTTGATTTTTAAAAATGTCTAAAGGCATGAGGGAGCTACTAACACAACAAGGACCTCAGGGGCCAGATACTAGAAGAATGAAAGCCCAGTGAAGTGAGTGCACCGCCTTTCTATTCCGGGCACTTGGCAATTTTTGATGTGGGTTAAGAGGTTGAGAAGTGTCAGCCTAAAAACAGACATCAGAGGAAAATCTAATTTAATACATTTTTTTCAAGAGTAAGCAAAGAGGATTATAATATGGGATGCACAGCTATGGCAAGCCTCAGTTGTACCTGAAAAGGGGAAGGTAAGGGAAAATTATTATTTGACAAAAAGAGAAAAGTTCACATAGGATGCTTGGAAACAGAGTTCATTGGTTCTGGAGGCTCAAACCTGGAGTTGGCATCAGTTCTTTGGTGGAGATGCCGTTACTAGGCAAGTGTTCTTGCAAGGGCATCTTATCTGAATTGCTGCAGTCTTAAAGAATACATGCAAAACATAGATCATAAAAAGCATGAGATGCATAAAGGATGTGCAGGAATTTCTTGTGGGGTTATTTTAGAAAGTCCTTGAGACAGTCTTATCTCAGACAGGTGAGCATGTTGGGGTGTCTTGATAAGAGTGGTTTCATCCTACTACCTACAACTTTCACAATAGCCAGCCAGAGGATCACTTCTAATAGGCAGAGAAGTGATAGAGCTTTAGTCAATGTTAATGTCTAGGGAGCAAAAGATTGGAATTCTGGATCTCCATGGCTCCTAAAATATGAGGGCCAAGATCCCGGAAAGAAGAAAGAAAGATGCAGATGAGTGAGCCTGATATTTAGCCTCGTTTTTTCTTTTCTGAGCATTTGACAATTAAGCTGTGTAGGGGAAAGATACTTAGAAGCTATACAGAAACAGCTGAAGAACAGAGCAGAGTTTTTGGCAGTCACGTGGTACCAAGGAATAAAAAATGGAGTTTAGAACTTGGAAGAGAAAAGCAGTCATTGCAGACACTTCAGGCTCTCAGTCGAGACCACCGGAGGGTTATATCCTACAAGTAGAGGCCAAGCGGAGTTAGAACAATGCTTCCACTGATGCAAACCAGTCTCAAATCAATTCGATCTATGATTGAGTTGAGATCATTTGTTCCCTCCTGCCATCCTCCTTGAAAGAATATTACATCATCCAAAGAATTAAAATTTTCCATACACAATATCTGACATTCAATAAAAAATGATCAAGCTTGCTGAGAAACAAGATTGATAAATAAATAGACAAGAGAAACAGAAAGGTGATCCAAATATTTGAATTATTATAAATGGGTTGAAGAATAATTAGGATTAATATGTTTAAGAAAATAGATGGCAATATGGATAATTTCATCATAGAACTAGAATTTATATAAAATAATCAATGGAAATTCTAAGACTAAAAATTTCTAATATCTGATCCTAAGACGTTAATAGATGGATTTAAATGCAGATTAGAGGTGAAAAGGAGCTCAGTACACTGGAAGATAGGCTAATAGAAAATATTCAGGGTGAAGCATGGAGATAAAAAAAAATCATAGACACAAAATACGGTGAAAAGTTTAATATAAGGTTTCTAAATGTCTGTGCCATTGACATTTGATTTTTTAGGGGTACTTTGCCCTGGAGACAAATTTTCCCAAGTTGAGGGTTACTAGTCTAACCCTAGTATGTTAGAGCGAGAATGGGGGCTGAGGCAATACTTGAAGAGAAATAGCTGAGAATTGGTTCAAGAAACTCTACAAATCCAACACCTAGCCATATTACATTAAAACTGCCAAAATCCAAGAATAAAGAGAAAATTATAAAGGTAGCAAGGAAAAAAAACCAACAAAACTGTTACTTTATTTATTTATTTATTTTAGCATATTACGGGGGTACAAATGTTTAGGTTACATATCTTGGCTTTGCCCC
Source organism: Varecia variegata (assembly GCA_028533085.1). Taxonomy (NCBI): domain Eukaryota; kingdom Metazoa; phylum Chordata; class Mammalia; order Primates; family Lemuridae; genus Varecia; species Varecia variegata. The sequence continues at coordinate 1,402 of JAQIFY010005259.1, read as the reverse complement.
ACCCAAGTCAGAGCTTCAAGCATGTCTATCCCCAAGATGGTGTGCACTGTACCCATTAGGTATGGATATACCCATCCCCTTCTTTCCCCCACCACTTGGCAAACACCTGATAAATGTTACTACTAAATGTGCACTTAAGTGTTGATCAGTTAATACAAATTTGATGGTGAGTACGTGCGATGCTTGTTTTTCCATTCTTGTGATACTCTACTTACTAGAATGGGTTCCAGCGCTATCCATGATAATACAAGAGGTGCTAGCTCACCATTGTTTTTTGTGGCTGAGTAGAACTCCATGAATACATGCTACTTTTGAAAGAGTAACTGTAAGACTAACAGTTTACTTCTCAACAGAAATGAAGGAAACTATGTGACAATAGAATGATATCTCTAAAGTACAAAAGCAGAATAAATGCCAACTTGGAATTCTATAGCTAGCAAAAAATGTTATTCATTTACCCAAAGGGGAAAAAAGACATGCTATAAAAAAGACACCTGCACTTGAATGTTTATAGTAGCACAATTCACAATTGCAAAGGTGTGGAAACAACCCAAGTGCTCATCAATGCATGAGTGGATTAATAAAATGTGATGTATGTATACCATGGAGTTGTACTCAGCCATAAAAAAAAAAAAAAAAATGGTGAACTAATACCTCTTATATTAACCTGGGTGGACCTGTAGACCATTCTTCTAAGTGAAGTATCACAAGACTGGAAAAACAAGCACCACATGTATTCACCATTAAATTGGTACTAATCGATCAACATTTATGTGCACATATGGAAATAACATTCATTGGTAATCAAGCAGCTGGGAGGCGGGAGGGGGTGATGAGTAAATTCTCACCAAATGGGTACAATGTATACTATCTGGAGGACAGGCACACTTATAACTTTGACTCGAACAGTACAAAAGCAATTTATGTAAGCAAAACATTTGTACCCCTGTAACATTCTGAAATAAAAAAAATTTACAAATAAAAAGATCTTTAAAAAAATGAAGAAGAAATAAAGATATTCCTGAAAAAAGCTGAGTAGAACTCATTCCAGCAGGCCTGACCTACAGAAAATACTAAAGGAAATTCTTCAGGCAGAAACACAGAAAGTGCAAGAATAAATACAGAATAGAATGGTTAAATATGCGGGTAAATCTAAATGAATATCAACACTAAAAAACAATAATGTCTTGTGGGATTTAGAAGATATGTAGAAATAAAATATATAGTAGCAATAACACAAAGGATAGGAGGGGTTATGCAAAAAAGAACTAACACAGCAGGCCTTAGATGACTGCTGTCATTAGAAAGTCCTACTTGCAAAGTTGGCTACGCCTCTGGAACTTGGATTTTGGGAGGATTCCCACCATTTCCTGAGCTGCTAAGAGCAGCTCACCATTTCTAA
>JAQIFY010005258.1:0-11162 GCA_028533085.1 Varecia variegata | reverse complement strand
GGGTCTCGCTGTTGTTCAGGCTGGTCTCAAACTCCTGAGCTCAAACAATCTGCCCGCCTCGGCCTCCCAAGTGCTAGGATTACAGGCGTGAGCCACTGCACCCGGCCAAAATCCCAGCAATATTTTTTGTAGATATAGAGAAGATCATTCTAAAATTTATATGAAAAGACAAAGGAACTAGAATAGCTAAAACAATTTTGAAAAAGAATAGTAAACTGGAAGGAATCAATCACTAGATTTCAAGATTTGTTATATAGCTAGAGTAATGAAGACTGTATTGGCAGAAGAATAATAGATCAATGGAACAGAATAGAGAACCTAGCAGTAGATCCATACAAATATTCCCAACTGATTTTTTACAAAGTTGCAAAAGCAATTCAATGGTGCTTTTTCAACAGATGGTATTGGAGTAATTAGACAACCATAGGCAAAAAGAAAAGCAAAAACAAAAACCCCCAACTTTATACAAAAATTAACTCAAAATGAATTACAGATGTAAAATGTAAAAACTATAAAACTTTTAGAAAAAAACAGAGGAAAATGTTCAGGATCTAAGGGTAGACAAAGAGTACTTAGACTTGGCACATGAAACACAATTCATAAAAGAAAAAATTGATACAGTAAACTTAATCAAAACTAGAAACCTTTTTTGAGACGGTTTCTCTATGTCACCCAGGTTAGAGTGCAGTGCCATCATTACAGCTCACTGCAACCTCAAACTCCTGGGCTCAAGTGATCCTCCTGCCTCAGCCCTCAAGTAGCTGGGACTACAGGCGAGCCTCACCATGCCTGGCTAATTTTTTCAATTTTGGGGGAGACAGAGTTTCACATTTGCTCAGGCTAAAAATTAGAAACCTTTAAAAACAGTTTTATTGAGATATAATTCACATACCGTATAATTTATCCATTTAAAGTGTACAATTCAATGGTTATAATATTATATTATTGATTTTTAAAAGTTGTCATAAAAGAAAACAAAGTTTGCCATTTTAACTATTTTTAAGTGTACAATTCAATATCATTAATTACATTCACAATGTTGTGCAACCATCACCACTATCTATTTCCAAAACTTTTTCATCACCCCAGACGGAAACTCTGTGCTAGGGTTTGAATGTCTCTCCTCCTAATTTCAGGTGTTGAAACTGAATGGGCAATAAGATGGTATTAAAAGGTGGAACCTGTAAGAGGTGATTAGGTCGTGAGGGCACCTCCCCTTGTGAATGGCACTGGGTGTCCCTGTGAAAGCACTTGATAGGAGGAGCTCCTCCCTTTCTGCCCTTCCACCTCCCACCACGTGAGGACAAACTGCTCCTCCCCTCTGAAGGACGCAGCTCGAGACACTGTCTTGGAAGCAGCTCTCACCAGATGCTGCTGCCTTAATCTTGGACTTCCCACCCTCCAGAACTGTGATAAATAAATTTCTGTTCTTTATAAATTACACAGCTGTAAATATTCCATTATAGCAGCACAAATGGATTAAGACAATCTGTAACCATTAAGCAAAAACTCCCATTTTCCCCTGCCCCTGGGAATAGCTTACCCACTGGTGACCTCTAAACTATCAATACTTTCCGTCTCTATGAATTTACTTATTCTAAGTACCTCATATAAGTCAAAACATACAGACAGCTTTTACGTGTGACTTGTTTCACTGAGCAACATGATTTCAAGGTTCATCCATGTTATAGCATTGTGTAGAAAAAAGAGTTTTTCCTGTGCTCTCACATCACAATATGTGGGGAGTTTCTCTCACACATCAAGCAAGCAATAAATTCTGCAGGGGACACCAGCTGGGTGTCCCCCAACACAGTTCTGACACCATCTACCCAGAGATAACATCAGATCCCACGGGTTGAGGGCTCAGTCCCACAAGACTACCCCTGACTTCTGACATCAATAGGAAGCCCCAGGTTGTTTTGCCTGTGCTTCTGACTCACTGGCTATAAATCAGGGCTCCCACAACTCCCTCCTTGGGCTTGATTTATTTGCTAGGATGGCTCCCAGAACTCGGAAACACATTTACCAGTTTATCATAAAGAATATTACAAAAGATACAGATGAAGAGATGTGTGATCAAGGTATGTGAGAAGCGGTGTGGAGCTTCCATGCCCTCTCCAGGTGCACCACCCTCCAGAAGCTCTCCGTACCGGGTCCTCGCAGGCCTTGGAGACTTCATTAGTTAGGCATGATTGAAGCATGGGCAACCACGTAGAAATGTGATTGGACAAAAAGGGTATGATCTAATACTAACAGGCTAAGTGGGGAAACGCAGTAAGGCCTGTCTGTTGAGATTCTTTTTGGCCTCTCTGTGCAGCATTCCTTCCTCTTGAGTATGGGGCAGGACCCCTTTTGAAATGGGAGATCTTACGACCTACAATCAGACAGGGTAGGTCAAAGAATTGTTTTATGGTTAGCTTCAAGACAGAGAGGCAGGGGAAGATTCCTGCCTTGGTGAGAAAAATGAGTCAATGAAAGGACAGGAGAAGGTCAGAGAGATTCTGTTTTTTTTTTTGAGGCTGTGCCTCAACAAGGGCTATGGGCATTACGAGCCGGGAACCATGGAAGAAAACCAATATATATATACCTCAAAATATCACAAGCATGTTTCAGAACTTCATTACTTTTATGAAAAAATATTCCATTGTGTGTACTGTATATACCACATTTTGTTTATCCGTTCATCTGTTGATGAACAATTTGGTTGTTTCCACCCTTTGGCTTTTGTGAATAATGCTACATGTACATTGGCATACATTTATCTGTTCAAGTCCTTGTTTTCAATCCCCTTGGAGTGGAATTTTTGGATCATATGGATATTTGTTTTTTTGAGGAACCACCAAACCGCTTTCCATAGTAGCTGTACCATTTTACATCCCCACCAGCAATGTATGAAGGTTTCAGTTTATCCCTACCCTTGCTAACACTTACTTTTGTATTTTTGGTTTGGGGTTTGTTTTTTTTTTAATAATAGTGTGTGAATTGGTATCTCACTGTGGTTTTCATCTGCATTCCTCCAATGATTAATGATGTTGAGTATCTTTTTATGTGCTTATTGGACATTTGTATAACCTCTTGAGAGAGGTGGTGTCTATTCAAATTCTTTGTCCATGTTTGAACTGGGTTGTTTGTTTCATGATTATTGAGTTGTAGGAGTTTTTTAAAATATATACATTGTGGACATTAATCCCTTACCAGATATATGATTTGAAAAATATTTTCTCCCATTTAGTGAGTTGGGTTTTCAATCTCTTGGTAGTGTCCTTTGATGCTCAAAACTTTTTGGGGTTTTTATTTTTGAGACAGAGTCTCACTCTCTTGCCCAGGCTAGAGAGCTGTGGCATCAGCCTAGCTCACAGCAACCTCAAACTCCCGGGCTCAAGCGATCCTACTGCCTCAGCTTCCTGAGTAGCTGGGACTACAGGCATGCGCCACCATGCCCGGATAATTTTTTCTATATATTTTTAGTTGTCCAGTTACTTTCTTTCTATTTTTAGTAAAGATGGGATCTTGCTCTTGCTCAGGCTGGTCTCGAACTCCTGATCTCGAGCGATCCTCCCGCCTCGGCCTCCCAGAGTGCTAGGATTACAGGCATGAGCCACCGCGCCCGTCCACAAAAGTTTTTGATTTTGATGAAATCCAGTTTATCTATTTTGTCTTTTTTATTGCTTTTGATTGTGCTTTTAGTGTCATATCAAAAAATCATTGCAAAATCGAATGTCATAAAGATTTCCTCTCATTTTCTTCCAAGAGTTTTATATTTTTAGTTCTTACATTTAGGTCTTTGATCCATTTTGAATATGGTTTAAGACAAGGGTCCAACTTCATTCTTTCACATGTGAATGTCCAGTTTTCCTAGCACCATTTGTTGAAAAGACTGTCCTTTCTGCGTTGAATGATTATAGCACCCTTGTCAAAAGTCAATTGGACATATAAATGAGGACTTATATCTAGGTTCTCCTCTTTGTTTAATTGGTTTATATGTCTATCCTTTTAACTGTATCACACAGTTTTGATTACTGTAGCTTTGTGTAGTAAGCTTTGAAATCAGGAAGTGTGAGTCCTCTAACTTTGTTCTTCTTCTCTAAGATAGTTTTGGCTATTTGGGATTATTAAAATTCCACATAAATTTTAGGGTGGGTTTTTCTATTTCTATAAAAAACATCATTGGGTTGTTTGATTTTTTTCTTGTTGATTTTCTTAAGTTCTATATAGATTCTTGTTATCAACCCTTTATCAGATGTGTACAAAGCAAATATTTTCTCCCATTCTGTAGGTTGTCTATTCGCTCTAATGGTAGTTCCCTTGGCTGTGCAGAAGCTTTTTAATTTGATCAGGTCTCATTTGTTTATTTTTGTTGCTGCTGTGATTGCTTTGGGGGACTTCTTCATAAATTCTTTACCTAGGCCAATGTCTAAAAGAGTCTTCCCAGACTTTTGTGAGAGGTGAGAGGTGGGGATCCAGTTTCAATCTTCTGCATGTGGATATCCAGTTTTGCCAGCACCACTTATTGAATAGAGATTCTTTTCCCCAATGTATACTTTTGTCTGCTTTGTCAAAGATTAGATAACAATATGAGGATGGTTTTATATCTGGGATCTCTGTTCTATTCCAAAGGTCTATATCTCTGTTCTTGTGCCAGTACCATGCTGTTTTGGTTACTATAGCCTTGTAGTAAAGTTCGAAGTCTGGCAGACTGATGCCTCCCAATTTGTTGTTGAACGAGATCTTCTCTGGTTCCAGATGAAGGGTAGAATTATTTTTTCTAAATCTGTAAAGAATGTAATTTGGAGATACCTCAAAGAGCTAAAAATAGAAACACCATTTGATCCAGCAATGCCACTACTAGGCATCTATCCAAAGGGAAAAAAGACATCCTATAATAAAGACATCTGCACTAGAATGTTTATAGCAGCACAGTTCACAATTGCAAAGATGTAGAAACAACCCAAGTGCCCATCAATACATGAGTGGATTAATAAAATGTGATATATGTATACCATGGAATACTACTCAACTACAAAAAACAATGGTGAACTAGCACCTCTTGTATTATCCTGGATAGAGATTGAGCCCATCCTTCAAAGTGAGGTATCACAAGGATGCACCACATGTACTCGCCATCAAATTGGTACTAACTGATCAACACTAAGGTGCTCACATGGTAGTAATACCCACTGGGGATCGGTCAGGTGGATTGGGGGATGGGGGATAGACCCACAGCTAATGGAAGCAGAGCACACTGTATGGGGGAAGGACACGCTTGTAGCCCTGGTTTGGGTGAGACAAACGCATTACATGTAACCAAAATGCTTGTACCCCCAAAATACCCTGAATTAAAAAAACATCATTGGGATTTTGATAGCGGTTGCATTGAATCATCTGTAGATTGCTTCAGGTAGTACTGTCACCTTAACAATATTAAGTCTTCCCATCCACAAACATGAAATGTCTTTCCATTTATTTAGACCGTCTTTATTTTCATTTAGTAATGTTTTGTAGATTTCAATGTACAAGCCTTTTGCCTCCTTATTTAAATTTATTTCTTAGTATTTTATTCTCTTTCATGCTACCATAGTTGGAATTGTTTTTAAATTTCCCTTTTTTGGATTGTTCACTGAAAATGTATAGAAATACAACTGAGCTTTGTGTATTGATTTTGTATCCTGTAACTTTGCCCAATTCACCTTTTAATACTTGACAATTTTTTTGTGTGGATTCTTTAGGGTTTTCTACACAAAAGATGTCTTCTGTGAAGAGAGAATTTTACTTCTTGCTTTCCAATTTGGATGTCATTTATTTCTTTTTCTTGCCTATTTGCTCTGGCTAAAGCTCCCAGTACTATGTTGAATAAAAGTAGTGAAAGCAGGCATTCTTGTCTTGTTTGTGATCTTAGAGGAAAAGCTCTCAGTCTTTCACCATTTAGGATGATGTTAGCTGCAGGATTTTCATAAATGCACTTTATCATATAGAAAAGTCCCTTATATTCCTAGTGTGCTGAATGTTTTTATCATAAAAGAGTGCTGAATTATGTTAAATGCTTTTTCAGCATCAATGAGATGTTCATGTTATTTTTCTTCACTCTATTAATGCTAATTTTATTGTAATTTTATAAATATATAATATTAATTCATTCTATTAATTAATTATATTCATTGATTTCACAACTTGAACAATTCTTGCATTCCAAGACCAAATGCCACTTGGTCATGATTTCTAATACTTTTAATAGCTGCTGAATTTGCTAGTGTTTCGTTGATAATTTTTGCATGTACATTCACAAGGGAAATTGGCCTGTAGTTTTCTTTTCTTGCAGAGTCTTTGTTTGGCATTGTTATCAGGGTAATGCTGTCTTCATAGAATGAACTAGAAAGTGTCCCTCAACTTCAAATCCTTTGGAAGAGTTTGAGAAGAATTGATATTAATTTCTTTAAATGTTCAGTAGAATTCACCAGTGAAGCTATTTGGCCCTGGGTTTTTCTTTTTGGAGATGTTTTTGATGACTGATGCAATCTTCTTACTAGTTATAGGTCTATTTCAGATTTTTCTATTTCTTCCTGAGTCAGTTTTGGTAAATTGTGTATTTTTCCATTTCATTTAGGTTATACAATTTGTTGGAGTACAGTTGATTATAGTTATAATCCTCTTTTATTTCTGTAAAATCAGTAGTGATGTCTCCATTCTCATTTCTGATTTTATTAATTTCAGCCCTTTCATTTTTTTGTAGTTAGCTAAAATTTTGTCAATTTTGTTGATCTTTTTGAAGATCAACTTTTGGGTTTGTTTTCTCTATAGCTTTTCTTTTTTTTTGAGACAGTCTTGCTCTGTCACGTGGGCTAGAGTGCCGTGGTGTCAGCCTAGCTCACAGCAACCTCAAATTCCTGGGCTCAAGCGATCCCCCTGCCTCAGTCTCCTGAGTAGCTGGGATTACAAGTGCATGCCACTACGCCTGGCTAATTTCTCTATTTTTAGTAGAAATGGGGTCTTGCTCTTGCTCAGGCTGGTCTCGAATTCCTGACTTCAAGCAATTCTCCTGCCTCAGCCTCCCAGAGTGCTAGGATTACAGGCATGAGCCACTGTGCCCTGCCTGTAGTTTTTCTATTCTCTATTTTATTTATTTTCACTCTAATCTCTGTTATTTTCTTCCCTTTGCTGCATTTGGGTCTAGTTTGCTCTTCTTTCTCTGGTTCCTTTTTTTTTTTTTTTATTTGGAGTGCAGTGGTGCAATCATAGCTCACTGCAACCTCAAACTCCTGGACTCAAGCAATTCTCCCACCTCAGCCTCCTCAGTAGTTAGGACTATACAGATGCATGCCACTATGCCCAGCTAATTTTTAAATTTATTTTTTGTGGAGATGGGGTTTCGCTATGTTGCCCAGGCTGGTTTTGAACACCTGACCTCAAGTGATCCTACCGCCTTGGCCTCCCAAAATGCTGAGAGTAAGCCACTGCACCTGGCCAATTCTCTAGTTCCTTTACATATATAGTTAGGTTATTGATTTGAGATTTTTCTTCTTTTGTAATGTATCCATTTGTAGCTATAAATTTCCCCCAAGCACTGTTTTCACTGAATCCCATAGTTTTGTATTTGTGTTCTTTTCTAATTTCCCTTGTAATTTTTTTCTTTGACACATCAGTTGTTTAAGAGTGTGTTCTTTAATTTCCACGTATTTATGACTTTTCCCATATTACTTCTGTTATTCATATCTACTTTTCAGAAGAGTTACTTTGTAGGATTTAAATATTACAAAGATTTAATTTGTGAAGACTGTTTTGTGGCCTGTCATATGATCTAACCTACAGGATGTCCATTTGCACTTGACAAAAATATGTATTCTGCTGTTGTTGGGTGTAGTGTTCTCTATATGTCTATTAGGTCTACCTAGTGTATAGTGCTAAGTCCTCTATTTCTTTGTTGATCTTCTATCTTTGTATTCACTATTGAAAGTGGGATATTGGCCGGGCGCGGTGGCTCACGCCTGTAATCCTAGCACTCTGGGAGGCCAAGGCGGGCAGATTGTTTGAGCTCAGGAGTTCGAGACCAGCCTGAACAACAACAGCGAGACCCCGTCTCTACTAAAAATAGAAAGAAATTATCTGGCCAACTAAAATATATATAGAAAAAATTAGCCGGGCATGGTGGCACATGCCTGTAGTCCCAGCTACCCGGGAGGCTGAGGCAGGAGGATTGCTTAAGCCGAGGAGTTTGAGGTTGCTGTGAGCTAGGCTGACGCCACGGCACTCACTCTAGCCCGGGCAACAAAGCAAGACTCTGTCTCAAAAAAAAAAAAAAAGTGGGATATTAATATCTCCAACTATTATTGTACAACTGTGTTTCACCCTTTAATTATACCAATATTTGCTTCATATATTTGAGGGCTCTTTTGTTAGGTATATATATGTTTATAATTGTTTTATCTTCTTATTGTATTGAACCTTTACCAATATGTAATGTACTTCTTTGTCTCTTGTTGCCTTTATACATTTTTTTTTGAGACAGGGTCTCACTCTGTTACCTAGGCTAGAGTGCAACATCATAGCTCGCTGCAACCTCAAGTTCCTGGGCTCAAACGATCTTCCTGCCTCAGCCTTCCAAGTAGCTGAGACTACAGGCATGTGCCACCACACCTGGATAATTTCTTTTCTTTCTTTCTTTTCTTTTCTTTTTTTTTTTGTAGAGACGTGGTCTTGCTTTTGCTCAGGCTGGTCTTGAACTCCTGGTCTCAAGCTACCCTCCCACTGTGGCCTCCCAAAGTGCTAGGACTACAGACATGAGCCACCATGCTTGGCCATGTTACATTTTAAAATTTAAAGTCTATGTTGTTTGATAATAATACAGCCATTTCAGGCCAGGTGTGGTGGTGTGCACCTGTAGTCCCAACTACTTGGGAGGCTGAGGTAGGAGGATCCTTTGAGCCCAGGAGTTTGAGACCAGCCTGGGTAACATATCAAGACCCCATCTCTAAAAGAAAGGAAGGAAAGAAGGAAGGAAGGAAGGAAGGAAGGAAGGCAGTCACTCCAGCTCTGTTTTTACTATTTTCATAGAATATCTTTTTCCACTCTTTTACTTTCAACCTCTTTGTTTTTTGTTTTGTCTTGTTTTGTTTTTTGTTTTTTGGGTTTTTGTTGAGACAGGGTCTTGCTCTGTCACCCAGGCTGGAGTGCAGTGGTGTGTGCATAACTCACTGCAGCCTTGAACTCTTGGCTCAAGTGATCCTCCTGCTTCAGCCTCCCAAGTAGCTAGGATTACAGGTGCTAGCCACTGTACCTGGCTAACTTTTAAAATTTTTTGTGGAGATGGGCTCTCACTATGTTGCCAAGGCTGGTCTTGACCTCCTGGCCTCAAGTGATCCTTCCACCTCAGCCTTCAAAAGTGCTCAGATTACAGGTGTGAGCCACCATGCCTGGCCTCTTTGTATCTTTATATCTAAAGTGAATCTCTTGTAGACAGCATATGGAGAGATTCTGGTTGTTCTGGTTTTTTTTCCAATCTGCCAATCTCTTCCTTTTAATAAGAGAGTTTAATCCACTTACATTTAATGTGATTGCTGAAAAAGGATTTACTTCTGCCATTTTGCTATTTGTTTTATGTGTATCTTATATGTTTTTTGTTCCTTTATTACTATTTTTGTGCATTTAGTTTATTTTTTTATGGTATGCCATTTTGTTTTCTTTCATGTATATTTTTTGGTTATTTTCTTAGTGGTTAACTTGGGGTTACAATTACCATCTCAAAATCATAACAATCTCATTTAAAAAATACCAACTTAGTTTTAATACTATACACATACTCTACTCCCATAGCTCTTTATTCCTCTACCTTTATACTGTTATTGTCACAGTTTATATATTTATGCATTGTATTTCCATGACATAGATTTATCATTTTGTAATGGATTTTCCTTTTAGAACATATAGGAAAAAGAGAGAAGTTACAAACCAAACCAAAAGCACAATGATACTGGCTTTATATTTACCTATGTAATTACCTTTACTAGTGTTCTTTATTTTTTTCTTATGGTTTCAAGTTACTGTCTATTGTCTTTTCATTGCAATCCAAAGGATTCCCTTTAGCATTTCTTGAAGAGCAGGTCTATTGGTAGTGAACTCCCTGAGCTTTTGTTTATCTGGAAATGTCTTAATTTTTTCATTCTTGAGGAAGGATACTTTTGTCAGATATAGAATTCTTGGTTGATAGTTTTTTTGACAAAATGAAAGGAGAAATAGACAATTCAACAACAATAGTTGTAGATTTCAATACCCCACTATCGATAATAGGTAGACCTACTAGAAAGAAGATCAACAAGGAAATAAAAAACTTACACACTATAAATCAACCAGACTATGTGTTGGACCATAAAACATGTCTTAGTAAATTTAAAAAGATTAAATTTGTATAACTTTACAACAAAAAATGAAATTAAATATCAATAACATAAGGAAATTTGAAAAACTTGAGAAATTCAAAAATATGTGGAAATTAAGCCACATGCTTTTTTTTTTTGAGACAGAGTCTCACTCTGTTGCCCAGGCCAGAGTGCTGTGGCGTCAGCCTAGCTCACAGCAATCTCAAACTCCTGGGCTCAAACAATCCTCTTGCCTCAGCTTCCCAAGTAGCTGGGACTACAGGCATGCGCCACCATGCCTGGCTAATATTTTTTATATATTTTTAGTTGTCCAGTTAATTGCTTTCTATTTTTTTGGTAGAGACGGGGTCTCACTGTTGGTCAGGCTGGTCTCGAACTCCTGAGCTCAAACAATCCACCCGCCTCGGCCTCCCAGAGTGCTAGGATTACAGGCATGAGCCACAGCGCCCGGCCCACACACTCTTAAATAACCAATGGGTCAAAGAAGAAATTATTAATATAATGAAAATTAGAAAAAAATTAGAAAATTAGAAAAAAAGCCTATGCTCATTTACCATTCTGAAAATCCTAGAGCCCTTAAGAATTATGCTAATTCTGGCCGGGCGTGGTGGCTCACGCCTGTAATCCTAGCACTCTGGGAGGCCGAGGCAGGCGGATTGTTTGAGTTCAGGAGTTCAAGACCAGCCTGAGCAAGAGCGAGACCCCGTCTCTACTAAAAATAGAAAGAAATTATATGGACATCTAAAAATATATATAGAAAAAAATTAGCCGGGCATGGTGGCGAATGCCTGTAGT
>JAQIFY010005257.1:0-11164 GCA_028533085.1 Varecia variegata | reverse complement strand
ATGATGCACTTTTTTTGAAGGCAATTGCGGTATTGGAGATGAGATGAAATGTTTTGCGTTGTCGGATTCTTACAGGGTATCTGCTTTTCCCTGTGAGTTAGGTACCTTTGGAGGTAGCATTAATTCATTTAAACTGCTATCATGCTGCATTATGCTGTTTCTAAAGGCACACACCTTGCATTTTTAAAAACATAGAAAAAAGAAGCATCTCAATCTTATGAGAATCTGACTCATTGACTTGATTTCTACACTAAAATTTCCCCTTATGAAGTGTGCCTTAGATTATTAATTATAGAGGTTTCTGTTGTTTTGGTAGTGTATAGAGATAGGAAAAGACATTTATAATAAATTTTATGTTATGAATTACATATTGAAATAAATAAATGAGTATATAAATTCCTATTTGTGATGTTCAACTGTTGTTCCTTGCTTCAAAGTGGACTCATGCCCCACATTTCAAATCGAATAAAATATAATTAAATTATAATCTCTTAAACATGGTTATTTAAAAATTTTCCCACAGTAGTCTAAATAAAGTTTTATTATCATACTTATATACAATATAAATATATATGACATAATATATAATTTAATATGTAATTCAAAATTTATACTATAATATAAATATTGTATTTAGGTTTATAAATATTATATATACAGGTTTGTTATTCAGTTTTATAATTTATTTCAACTCTCCAATCTATCTTTCAAGTATTAACAAAATCTTAATGTGTGCATATGATGTTCAAAGACATTGCATATGGTAGCACACAACTGCCAAGAATGAAACAAGAAGAATTAATGTATAATAATCTAACAACCTCTAGTACTAAGGATTAGAACATTTCAACTTGGAGACTTTTGAGAAGGAAAGAGGTTATTATGTTGATACAGCAGATATTAACTGTAGATTTTATTCTAGAGTTTATTCATTCAACTTCTTATCAAAATGGAACATTTAAACACATTCAGCATTTTTACCTTAATTAAGTTGGTATTTGCAGGTCAGTAAAGAATCTAAATATATAAAGGTTGAGAATGCCTTACTGCCATGAAGTTTACTGAATACTTTCTCTGGTTTCTCACAATTACCTTGTGAAGATAATAGTCAATGTAACTTGACAAAGGTAATTGGCGGTACCAACAGTAGGATTTTAGTGACTACATTTATCTCAACCTTTCTCATTTTTCCTATGGTACATGAAATCATAGGTACCCTTGAGTAACCTAAGAGTGAGTTAAGCTTCCAAGTACTTATTTGCTACAAGTACATGCTACAAATTATATTTTATTGGACATTTCGAAATACAAAGGATTTCTTTCTATTTCATGTTACAATACAGTGTCAAAACAATTTATTTAGTAACACCACATATAAAACTTCTAGAAAGTCTCTTGAGCATTGTGAGAGGACATTATGCAATGAACCTCTTGCTTCTCTGTAAAGTATGTATCATTACCAGGCAGTATTATACTTCGATTAAGGAATACCTTTTAGTTGAGAGTAGAAAGGCTTTGTGAGCCCAAAGTTTCTTTGGTTAATGTGGTGCCTGAGTACAGAGGGAGGCTTTTCATATAAAGTAGGACAAAGTATTCTTTTCCTACTCATTATTCTTCCCTTCACATACACACTATGCAAAACTACGGAAAGATTCATCTTATTTACAGTCAATGCATCTGTAGTAGACATTATTAGTGCTCACCAATCTCCTTTCCTCCCAGAACATACAAGAGATTCAGTTCTCAGCTCCCTTGTATTCAACTGGGGCCATGTGGCCAATGAAATATTAGCAGAAGTGATGGACATCACTTCCAGACTGATTCAGTAGGTAAAAAGCCTATGCCAAATTTTTCAATCTTTCTCTTTCATTTCTCTTTCAAGTTCCTGATGAGGAGTCTGTGTCCCTGAGTGATTTCATAGAGAAGAATATTCCTCCTGATCTGTTTAGACGTGCAATATGACCAAGAAATAAACCTTTGTGATTTTATTTCTACAGCCTACCCATAATACAATAACCAAAATCAAACTTTTCATCCACCTTCCAAATCTGCTCCTCCTGCTGACTTCATTATGTTAATATTTAATAATAGCATAACCATTCTTCCTCTACAATTCAAACTTGAAATCTTGGAATTATCTCTGTTCAAATTTCTTGTTTCACACATTCAAATCAGTTACCAGGATGTATATATATTCTAAAGCCTCCTTGTTGCTGAGATACGTCTCTCCTTTCTTTCCCCATCAACAACCTGACTCTGGAGCTCTTCACTGCAAGCCAGGACCACTACAACAGGCTGCCAATAATCCTCCAACCTCCAATTTTTTTCCTCATATTTTACACCAATAGCAGAATAAGTTTCCAAATGCACATTTCTTACTATGTGCTTTTTCTACACAGAAGTTGCAAAGGCTTGATGTTACCTACTAAAATATGTCAAATTCTTTAAATTGGCATTTAAGTCCCTCCATAAATTAACCCCAGGGCCGGGCGTGGTGGCTCACGCCTGTAATCCTAGCACTCTGGGAGGCTGAGGCGGGCGACTCGTTTGAGCTCAGGAGTTTGAGACCAGGCTGAGCAAGAGCCAGACCTTGTCTCTACTGAAAAAATAGAAAGAAATTAACTGGACAACTAAAATATATATATAGAAAAAAATTTAAAAAGTCACACTTTTTATTGACTGGAATTAGGACAACTTTAAATAATTTCTTTAAAAATTAAGTAACTACACGGTGGTTGCTATTTACATGGCAGCCAGTATCTCTCCTTTGGGGACTCAGAGAGTTTTTCTGCATACAGGCTGCTCCCTTCCACTATCCAAACACCTTCCATTAGAATTCTGTAAGAAGAACGGGCAATAAAAAGAATACAATAAATGCCATAAAGATAATAAGAAGGCTTTACAGTTTATGAGGTGGATCACAAGATCTTTGCGGTAGGTAGGACCAGGTAGTATTCTTCAGTTGAGTGATAGAAAAAATCTAAAAGGATAAGTCTATTGGTGAACGGCCATAACACAGCAATACCACTCAGCGGGTCTGGGAGAGCCCATGAGTGTGTACGCTCATTAGCACAGTGTGCTGGGAAGGCTGTGCAGCCTAGAGTCACACAGACTTGAGTGACTTCTATCAAACTACCCCAAAGCTCTGTTTCCCCGTACGTGGCAGGAAAAGAATAATAAATCACTCAGTACTGTGAAGATTAAATGAGATCATGTCAGTGATGAAAATAGCTGGGATTTCGGTTGCAAATCTGCCCTGAAATTAAAGTTGATTCCTTTCCCTTTCCCTTGCAGAGGAAGCTTACTCTTTCTCCCTACAAAGAAGGTCCCACAAGGACCACCTTGCCACGGCAGAATGGCATTGGGCCACATACTGTAGAAAGAAGAAATCTGCCCACTGTGGAGCTTGGAAGGTACTTGAGAGAGCATATATATATATATATATATATTTTTTTTTTTTTTTTAAATAACAGAGACTCTATCCTAGGCCCAAATGTCCCAATCTGTTTTTTTGTTTTTTGGTTTTTTTTTTTTTGAGACAGAGTCTCACTCTGTCACGCGGGCTAAAGTGCCTTGGTGTCATCACAACTCACTGCACGCTCAAACTCCCAGGCTCAAGCAATCCTCCTGCCTCAGCCTCCCAAGTAGCTGGGACTATAGGCATGCGCCACCATCCCGGCTAATTTTTTCTATATATTTTTAGTTGCCCAGTTAATTTCTTTCTATTTTTAGCAGAGACGGCGTCTGGCTCATGCTCAGGCTGGTCTTGAACTCCTGACCTCGAGCGATCCTCCCGCCTCAGCCTCCCAGAGTGCTAGGATTACAGGCGTGATCCACCATGCCCGGCCCCAATCTGTTTATCCAACCCAATTTGTACTTGTTACAATTTAATTAGTACTCATCACTTTCCCATCTATAGCTACATTTATGACACGCTCACTATGCGCCGGGGGCTATTCTAAGCTCATTCACATGTATTATCTTACTTAATCCTCACAAAACCCTAAAAAATAAATAAACATTATTATTATTGTACAGATGAAGAAACAAAGGCAGAAGAAGGTGAAGTGATCTGTCAAGGTCAAACAGCTAGTGTGTTGTGGACCCAAAATATTAACCCAAATATTCATCATTTCATGTATTTGCTGAGCACCTGCTCTCAACCAGACACTCTTTAAGTACTTGGGATGCATCAACATGCCAGACAGACACACCGCCTTCCTCATGGAACTATATTCTAGTTTTGGGGTGGTGGTTGGCACCAGAGCTGTGCCTTTAGCCACTATGTTATACCACTTCCCCAAACCAAGAAATGTGTAAACGTCTGCCATTTCCTTCCATAGTGGGGTAAGCTAAATCACAAACATTTTTAGAAAAACAAGAAATCAGAACAGAATTACAAGAAAATAGTCACTATTTTCTAAGTTCCATCTACCTCTACATGCACTGTATATTTACATATATGTGTATGTGTATACATGTATTATTGTCAATACTCACAAAACCCTATGAGACAGGGATTGTTATACCATTTACTGTTAGAAAAAACTAAGGAGTAGAAAGTGAGCTGACTTATCCAAGATCACACAGTTAGTAAGGGTAGATTCAGGATTGGAATCCAGGTTTATCAGACTCTGAAGTCCCGAAAATTTCTCCATAGCATGTACAAATAAAAATATTTTTTCTATTTCCACTGTGTATTGTGGTTTATCATACGTCAGACCATGCCAAATCAATTTGTTTTGGAACTGGACAAGAAAGTCAGGCAAAAGAATAATAGGATTAAAATATTTATTCAGAATGTGAAGAACTTGTCTGATGTTGAGAATAACAATGTTTACCCTATCCAGTATGAGACAGTTTTGGGCCTTGTTTTATTTTGTTTTTTAAGGTTTCAACTACAAAAAGTTTGGGAAAAATCCAACAAACTTATTCCCAACACTGAAAGATTGCTGGTAGTGCATTTTTTTCCTCCCAAAATCCAGATGAGATTGTCATATTTTCTTTGTCCTGTATACAGCTAAGATAACTTTCTCTTGTGGCTTAAGGAAAACTTGGCCAAGTGAATAGGCCCACATCCTGTAGCCAGTGTCTTAAGGTCCTTCCTATGGGACTCCAGTCTACATTTTCATCGGTATCAATACTGCTTCCCCTGTGCATTAAATTTCTCTCCATTTTGTACCTCATACTCACCTACCTCCATACTCTCGCTCACACAGTTTGCTCACTTGAAATACCCTTTCCTCGCCTCTGAGATCTATACCATACCCAGGTTCTTCTAAAATGCTACACTCTCTATGGAACCTCTCATGATCCTTTCGGCTATCTTCTGAATTTACAGAGACTTTTATGTGTATTACTCTTCCAATATCAGTGTATTCAACCATTCAGTCACTGAATAAATGTTTCTTTAGCTTACTTTTGTATTTGATTCAATTTTAGTGGTTGGAGTTTCAAGACTACTTTGGAGAAGTTCATAGCTTCTACCTTATATTTTGGTTATGTAGTCACAGGTGTTATCTCCTCCTCTAGCCTGTAAGCTTTCTGAGGTCAGGATACATGAGTCATCTTTGTAGTTCCATAATATGTAAGCCCATTACTTATACATAACAGGTACTCAATGTATATTGGTTGACTACATTTACTCTATGAATAATGAACAAATGAACTTTAATATAAATTTATGATTTAATACAGTGTGATGAAGTTGATAGAGTGTGTGAAACAGGATTGTGATACCTACCTTGTAGAGTTTTATTAAAGATTTGGAATAAAATATGCAAAATATCTGGTATATCTTTTATGTTCAATCAGTGGTAGCTATTTTAACTATGATGACTATACACAAACAAGGGAATGATATGGTATTATGGTGGGTACTTTTGTTTTTACCTAGAAGGATTTAAAAAGACAAAATAAAAAAAGATAAAGGTAGATAACAAAAGCGGGTACAAAACAATGCAGGAAAAGGTTCAAAGATAAACAAAAAGGGAAATAGAATGATGAGAATAATCTACCCAAATCCTAAATAAGATGTGTATCATTAGATTCCTTCTCGGCTCCAATAACCAAGTAACACAAAGACACTTGTACTATACAACCACATCTAGAATTACAAAATTTTAGCAGAACCATACAAGATACAGGTTCTGAAAATCCACCCACTTCCCTGTGGGAACATTCTCTTTGTTACTTATAACAAAGGTTATGCTCAGTAAGAAGTGGCACACAAATCCTTAAAAGGATATAGCAGACAATATAGAAACAGCACATCTGGTAGAGTTTATCTGGGTTATAAGAAGATTAGAAGTAGGAGGAAATTCTAAACTCTAAAGAATTTAAGTAGGCAGAAATCTCATCACATATATAATAAACTCCATAGTAATAAATGAAACACTTTAAAAACTGAAACCATGGACAGGTATTATAAAAAGGAAATTAAATCTATCAAAAAATGTATAGATCTAAATTTTTTAAAAACTACCCTTTTCACCTTCATGGACATAATGCTTGATTATCCTATAAACACCTAAATATGGAACCTCTGGAAATGAAATGCTGAGAAAACTAATATGAAGTTACATGAAAGCTAGAAGGCTATGGTCCCACATATAGCTACAAACGGTGATAAAACTATTTTTATTGATGATAAGTCATTTCCTTTTATCAAATCCACGGCTCCACTTTCATAAATATGAATAATCTGATCAAGCAACCAGTCTTAAGCAGAAATCCTGTACAGAATTAACTCCTCTAACTTTCTATAATTTGAAATTCATTCTTGTGCATGATAAGCATCTTTTAGTTCAAGAGTCCCTCATTAAAAATCAAATCCTTCTTAAAGGGGAAATCATTATTATTGTCAACTAATAGCTGAGGTTAGTTAACAGGAAAGAGAAAGCCCTAAGAGAACAAGATAGGCCCCTTCAGCAAGAAAAATGGTGAGGGAAGGGTAGGGGTGAGCTGTAAAAGAAAAGTAAAAAGAAGAAGGAGCAGAAGAAAAGGGCATAAAAGAGTCCTGGTTGCCTTACTATGGCTCTGGTTGGGCTTTGGGACCCACATACATTTGCAAACATTTTCTTCCACACAGCTGGGTGTGTTCAGGATTGAAAGCACCTATTCTACTGTGGTTTTGAAGATCCTACATTGTTAACTTGGGGAATGGAGTGGAAAAGGCTGGCAGGACAAGACAGGGAAAAGAGCAAGACAATAGAAACACATTTGTTTTCCTGAAGCTTCATTAGGTTCTTCGGACAGTATTTGATCCTTAGCATCAACTTTATAAAAGTTGATTAAAAAAAAAAAAAAGAAAAAAAATTTTTAAAGATAATCTTTAGGAGGTGCTTAAGAACCCTATTTTTCTAGATCCCCTTCCTACAAAAATGCCACTGAAAAATAAAAGAAGTTCTGAAACAGAACCAAGTCCTTTGAGTCCCCAGAAATTCAAACTCAGTTTTTGGAGCTTTATGTGATTTTGAGTTTATAATTACTATCTGTCTATAGCAGAAGATACTGTCTGAGTATATTCAACTTTCATAATATTAAAGTAAAATTAAGCATTTACAGGACTTTGTATTGTGATGCCGAAGAGCAAAAAATCAATAGGACATCGAAAGCCACTATAGTAAGGTCATTGGTATAGTGGGAAAGACAGGATTTTGAAAATCAGGCAGAACTTTGTTAGGATTCTGGCACTTTTTGCAAAACTTTGGATATATTTCTTAACTTCTTTTGGCCTCAATTTCCTCATTAATACATGTAAAAAACAATATCTGCCTTGCAGAGATAGGAGGATAAGAGATAATGTATAAAAAGCACTTAGCATGTAACAATACCTGGCAATACAACATTTAATAGATGTTAGCTGTGATTATGAACCAAAATTGTAGGATATTATGCATTGACCAAACCATGAAGTATTAAAAAAAAAAGTTATATCACTATCACAGTCCTGTCTGTGGCTGGACTTTGAAGTGTTTCCCCAGTTCTTGGACTCCTGGCTTGGAAAAATCGAAAGCCTTGACCCACGCGATGGAGAGACGTGACAGACACTCAGCAAGTATGCGTGAAGAATTTATTGTAAGGGAAGTTTAAGGGTGCAAAGCGAAAGTACATTTCCTAAGGGGAAATGGGTCTGTCTCTGCAAGTGGAGAAGATACAGTCTACTTGTATGTTTTTCCTTTTATATTAAGCTAGTAGTTAAGGTAAAAGTTAGTTATAATTATTCATAACTATACGTCACTGTTTTGGGGTCTGGATTTTTCCAGGTATGGACATAACTTAAAGTTTATGTTCTAGACATTCCTTTCTCCTATACGTGTAATGGGAAAAGTCACTGTTTATTGTGTTTTTCTATTTTCTGATTGGTGGTCACTGTTCCATGGTCTATTTACCCCATTCTTTAAGACTGAACTAACTGTTTTCCCTGGTTGTTTTTCTGTAACTGTTTCCTTCTTATTTTTCTGCTCCTATCACTCCATTGTCTCTTGTTTTTCTGTCCCTACCACCACCTCACTACTTTCATATTTGGCCCCTCCTTGATTCTAAGACTTCTGAGTTAAAAATAAGAAAAAAAGTAAAAAGTCAAGATGTTTAGGAGATTCTAATAGCTACAACTGGTAAAATATTATTAATACAAGTGTAGATTAGACTTGCAGAGCATATTCGAATGTAGACCCTTTCAGACTTCACCATTGTAAACACCATAATACAGCAATACTTGATGTGACTATTTTAAGACATAATGTGCTAAGGGACTTTAATATCTTTTAAATCTCACACATCTCTAGTACGTGTTGCCCTTTTGGTATATTTGAGTTTAGGAGCTGACTCACCTAAAATGGATAATGCACCATTTTACCACCAAATATGAGCTTGGTCACTGTGACCAGTAATCTGAGGTAAATTATTTTTTTGTCTATAAAACAATAAGGCATCAGGCTATAATGTTAACTTGTCTAAAAAAAAGTTATTGAACATAACTATCATTTGTTACATTTTACTATGTGTTTTTATCTGAAACTTTGCCTCTGAAAAGCTTGTGTTATTACCATCTACTCATTTATCTTTCTAGCCTTTTCCAGGCTAGAAATTTCAAACTTAATTTAGCCAGCAGAAATACCCACAAGTGTGACCATAATTTTATGCAGGTGAAACTTATTAACAAGCTAAGATCCAATATCAGCTTAAGAGGCTAGCAAATGATCAGTATCCCAACTGGAAAACAGAAACTCAAAATACGGTCTAACCTCTGCACTCTTCCATACGCACATAAACAACTTATTCTCCCATGTGAATACAACAAAAGGAAGTACAGCAAAATCAAGGATGTGTTCTCAATTCAAGCGTATTTTTCTGACATTATAGTTCATACTGAATTTAGATATTAGGTAGCTCTATCAATGAGCCCCAATGAGTATGGGTTTTAACATCAAGATTTACAGCATAAAGAACAGGAATGCATAACCCACAAATAACATAAGTGCCACTAGGAAATGAAAAAAACAATTCTGCCTCCATGGTGGTAAAAGAAAGAAAATGGATAGGAAAGGAAACTATCAAGTTGCTTCTTCAAAATGAAGTGCTTCCTATGTACTCTTCATATACTACTTCATATGCTGTTTTTCCATTTTAAAATACAAATAAATTTCTATTACTGCACTAGATCACCATGCTATATTCTTATAAATATAGCTGATTGTTATTATCAAAAAATTTATAGTTGGTAAGACAAAAATGTTGGTGAACTATATTCATATTACCAAACTATGTATTACTAGAGTTTTACAGAAAAATTTTAGCCACGTAAAAATACTTGCAGTGTCAGCAGGCATACAAAACATACAGCCAAAGATGGTCTTATATAGCATTGCATTTCTAAAGTACTGTCACATACTTCATTTTATTCAACAAACATGGTCACATAAACCTTAGAGTGTCTAATGGCCACAAAAAGGAAAAGAATGTAAACTTGTGAAAGATAGATTTTTTTAAATTTGAAACTCAAATATGTTCATAGTTAAAATAATGACAAAGTGTGAAAAATGGGGTGCAGGAGATTAGGGAAGAATGTAGACATTATTCTCTTGTCCCCCATCTTCTAAATTCTCCATCAACCTTTCTCAGGCTACATTTTCTATTATTTTCCCACTTTGCCAGCATTTAAATCATATATTGTATTTGGATGGCATTTTGGGCCACCCATGCTGCTGCCACATCTGAATTACTTCTAACTTTTAAACTCAAATAACCTCAATCTTTCTGCTGCTTTGGGGACCATCGCAGTAGATCTCTTTAGGCTTCCTGGAATTGACTCAAATAGGAGATATCTAAATCTTCATTGGCCAGATACTAAATAGATGAGATATCCACATGGCATGTAATAAAAAATGAGATAAATGATATAAAGTGCCTGTCAAGGAACCTAACATATTGTAACTTTCAGTAATTGGTAGCTCCTGCTGCTACACAAAATAACTGAAAAGTTGTCAGGTTTGAGCTTTGTCTTGTCCTTGTTCTGCCTCTAAGTAGCTGTATGGAATAACTCCTAAGACATTTTCTACTTTCTGTCCTCATTTCAAATACGGGACATGTAATCCCATTTATTCCCTTTCCTACAAGAAATAAGTATTTTGAAAGAGTTAAAATGCTATATTAATTTCTGAAATTATCATCATTATTGTAAATGACAAATTCTACTTGCAAAATTCCTTTTTTATAGAGTAGCCCGAATTTGATTCAGATGCTTTGATTGTCCTTACTGATTTCCATCCCATGGAATTGATGGCATGCTTTGAAGCTAAATCTATTCCCAAGATTCATAATGTCGTCTCTAGGTTAGATGGCAAAATATTTATCTATGAGTTGAAAAACTAGCAACAGCATGCTAAAGTGCAAGGAGAGTTGCAGGAAGGAGAAACGATAATACTGATGTCTTTCTGAGTAGAAGGGCAGTATTTACTGAGAGGGGTGTATTACTGAAAAAGACTTTAAAGTTGAAATAATCCACTCTTGTGCACCCAAGCAAAATTTACATTTGAAATGGATTGTAAGTGCAAGCACCTTGAACAAATGGGATTTATGTGGTGATGTCAGAAAATACATTTCCCCTTCTTCCTCCATGGCCTATCAAATTCATTTCATAAGGCCAGTTCTTTTCCTGACA